>CM040243.1:0-64691 GCA_022545495.1 Chrysanthemum lavandulifolium | reverse complement strand
CTAATAGTCTTGTGAAAAAACAAAAAGATCATGTATCCGCCATGGCTTCCGGAGTTTGGTGAAGATTGAATAAAGGCGCAAGCATATAGTAAATTAAATAAATCTACCTGATAAGATGTAGTGTTTTTCACGTTGTTTGATTTGTTTGTGAATTTAAGGTTTGTTGATGCAGCTATGATTCCCTTGTTTTGGATTGTATGTAAAAATTTCTTTGTTTTACTTGTTGTCAATATAATAAGTCTGTAGTTAAGAAGGTTCTAGCCATTAACCAAGTACACACGTGTCAATTGAAGATTTGTTTTGTACAGTTACCGTATATACATTTCCGTATATCTATTCACGCATGCGTGAACAGTAATTCTTGCAACACACTTTGGCCAATGGTATGTTGCCACGCTTATGTTTTTGGAACTAAACTTTGTATAAACATGTAATAGGCCAATCATAAATTGACAACAACACATGTATAGAACCCATTTCTATACCACCCAAAAACGCTTGTTAGTATATATATATAATTGTCAAATTTATGATTTATTTTATTTAATATTAAGAAAACTCTTTTGACATCATCAACCATCATCTGTCACCAATATCACAATATGCATACTTTTTATTTCCAAATCTATTCTTGTTCAATCGTATTCTTCCATTTGTGTTATCAATGAATTGTAACGTGTCCAATTTGTACAATAACATTCTTAAAATGATAAAACATCTCATAAATCAATACTCTTCATTTTATGTTGCATTCTGCTTTTCATTAATTTTATATCTTTTTAACAAACATAACAATCACATACGATGACTCAAATTAAAACATAGTAATATTAATTAAAGAGTGCAAACAATTTTATTTGGATATTAGTGTTGTAATTGTTGGTAAAATGAATGAAAAAGTAATTTTTTTGTTGAAAGTAAATTGGTTTTTAAAAGAAACGGAAGAAATTCTTTTTTTAATATTAATGTTGTAATTGTTAGTAAAAATGGATGACAAAATAAAGGTGAAAAAGAACATTTATGTGGAAAGTAATTAAGTTTTTTTTTTTTTTTTAAATGAAAGAGTGAATAAAAGGTTTAATAATGAAGGATCGGGAGAAGGAGGAAAATGAGAATAAGCGAGGGTTCGTAATGGGCAATGTCACACCCCAAAAATGGCGCGTGAAGGCATTCTGAGGTATTACTTCATGATCAAGAACGCAAGGTGTCTAAATAGATAAATACTAAAATGCATAACATACGATGGATCATAGTCGCAAATTCCCACAACCGGGGATAAGTACAAAATCTAGAATCCAAACATATGTCTCGAAGTCAAACTACTTCATAAGGAACAGTCAAAATGCAACTCCTCGGGATACAACCCGGGAGGGTCTTGTCTAAGTCTCGCTAAGCTAGGCCAATACTCGACCTTCTAAGCAACTTCGATTTTAGCACCTGAAAATGGATACTTGAAAATGTCAACATAAAGTTGGTGAGCTCGTGGGTTTGAAAGTAAACCGTTGTCGTGAATAATGTAAAGTAGGACAATAGTGTGAATGATAACAAATTACAAGCATGGATATGAAAACAGTAATAGTATCGCGCCAACTGAACCTATAGTGCGTATCATACATGTAACCAATATGTGTGGGGAGCTAACCCGATAGATCTATCATCAAGTGGGCCCTCCGCAGACAGTTAACAGTTGTGCAGTCAAGAAGTCAACAAAGCAAAATGTTTCATAGCATATAATCGCATCATCACACATATATGTCCAAAAATCATGTAAAAGTAAGTCACAACATAAATACATTTGAAAAGCATTGAGTACTATTTTTCCCCAAGGAAAATATAGTGAAAAAGGCTACTGAATACTCACATTAGCGAGATAGCAATGAATAGTAACTTAGGCAATGTAAACAGTGTCAAGAAGCGAGGCACAATGGTACCTAACGACACAACCTAATAACCATTGATTATCTCAGAATATATCTCAAAATAGTGTAATGTACAATAGTTTTCAAAACTAACGTATTTTAGTTTTCGTGGATGACTCAAATAATTGTTTGTAAAAAGTGTAGTATCGAAACTCGTGTGGTTTTTAAGAAGATGTAGACTCGAGGTAACTTACGCCAAAACAACGAAGTCAAAGGACGACAAGAAGGAATAACGAAAAGAAAAGAATAAATAACGGACAACGAAAGGACCCGTCGATAACATGTTTCGGTGTTTTACCCATAACCCAAATAGTTTGAAAAACTTTGAGGTTTAAGAAAGAATTATACATTCGATGATAGATGTATCATGTTAATAATGTAGAAACTAGAAAAGTTTATAATGTTTACAATTGTAATGGTTTAAGTTGTAAAAATGGTTTTTATAAAAATTTGGACATGATGCGTCCGTTTATAAAATGTTTCCAAGTCGTTCGACTTTTGAATAAAAAGTTTTATTTATTACGTTTCACCGTTTGATTCAATTTTACAAGTTTTATTATTTTTACAAGTCTTATTATTTATTTGTCGTTATCATTCGCAGATATATTAGTGTCGGGTTTATCGACTATTTTGTGTCCAAAATCGTCCATAAGTCCTTCGGCTAATACCGTAAATCCAATAACGAACATCCATATTAGACAAGCTTAGGTGATAGTAACAAATGTTCCAAAATCCATATCAATGACCAAGTATTCCCAAATAGCAACCGAAACGCTATCGACAAAACACGAAACAATATCAATTAGGTTAGTGTATGCGAAATGAAATATTACGACAAGTATAAACATATAAACACACGCTATTGGGCTTTCGGGCCCAATGTGGATATTTTAACTCAATCACACTATCTTGACACTAGAACCTTATGGGCTATTTAGCCCAAATGATAAAACGGATCCAAATCCGTAACACGAACACAACACTAGACACGAAATACACCTTAGTAAAACTTTTGGCGAAAATATGTTTTTGACAATAACACGACTAGTGTGTCTCAACTTGAGGCCGCACTCTTAACCATCACGAGCTAACACCTTAAGGGTGTCTCATTAGTTCGTGACTTACGTAACAAACCATCTCTACACGAGGTTATCATGCCTCGTTTATGACCGATAAACCAAACTCAACAAGTCTAATCAAGTCCCCACGATCGACTTGTATCGTGGGTACACACCACGAGCACACCTCCTTGGTATGTCGCTTTAACCCGCAAGCAACTAAGACGACCCTAGCATAATAAACACGCAATTCAAAAACACTTACAAGGGTATTTCCCAACCCATCGCACTATGTTCAAACTGAAAACTAACATACAACAAAAAGTGACAATGTCAAGACCGAAATCTATCGGATCCACAAGCATAACCACCATGACTCGAATAACAAATTGTATCAAGGTCGTGACTCCCTTGAGTCACGACTTACCTTTATATGACTAACGACCCAACGGCTAACAAAACACAACTAGTCGTGACTCCCTTAAGTCGCGACTCACCGTTATCCAAGTCAAGCATTACCCAGATTACCACACGACTCCACAGACTATAACAAATCGCCCAAAACAATTTCCCAAGAATGAAAATAAGCTCAAACTATAAATAACATCACGAATCAATACGAAGGGGTCAACTCAACTCGTTGAGTTGACTCGGTCGAGTTGACTCAATTCACTGAGTTGAGTCGACTCGCCCATGAGTCGAACGATTCTCAGCTTAAAACAAAGGATCCACACGAGTTAATTCGAAAGACAAATGTTTTACAAGTTTTTATATCAATAATCGTTTTAGTTATGTTAGGTCCGATTAGGGTTTTAATCAAAATTAAAGAAATAAACGGGAGGGTGGTGCGTGCTTGCCAAAAGAGAACAAATTAAAAGAGAGTGGTGATGGTGAATGGCGGTATATATCAAATACGACCCCAAAACGTCCTCTTCAAGACACCAAACGCTCCAGAAATAGTCTACTTGACTGGATCTACGATTGGGATAGAAATATTGTGTCGCCGGAAAAAAGGTTGCGGCGCCGGAAAATATAATTCCGGTTAGGAGAGTATCAAATGATAAGGAATACCCCAAAAAAAATTGCTTTTATATGCCATGAAGGGCTAATAATGCCAAAGAGAAAAATAGGAGGGGCGGCTGTAATAATAATTACAAGGGGGTGTTTTGTGCTTTAGTTAAACTTTTATATAATAAGGTGTGGGACCCGATAAGGCTCGGTAACGATCGATTTCGGACCCGGGATTAGAATCATTGTTTTTAAAATAAAATTTCCATGAAAAACGAATGTAAACACGACTATTATTTTACAAAATTTAAACAAAACTTATTAAAACGTTTATTAGGTCTTGGTTGTGCCGCAACGTGACGTGTGAGTCAATTTTTTTATTTGAAATCGTGCATTAACGAAAACATATAATCATAGAAATTAATTATTTTGAGCTTAAGGTTGAGTAATGACCTGAAAATTTGCGGTTGTTATAGTCTACCCCCGTTAATTTGAATTTTGTCCTCAAAATTCAGGTAGTACTATCATCAAACAGGTGTGGGTACTTAAGTCTCATCTGATCCTCTCGTTCCCAAGTAAACTCAGGTCCACGTTTTGAGTCCGAACGGACTTTAACTATTGGTATCTTGCTACGCTTCAACTTCTTGATCTCACGCTCTAAGATTTCAACAGGTTTCTCTACAAAGTGCAACTTAGGGTCGATATGGATCTCTTCCAAAGGTACGTGTAAGGTTTGATCAGCAATACACTTTTTGAGATTCGACACGTGGAACGTATCATGAACGCCACTTAGCTCTTGGGGCAATCGTAGCTTGTAAGCTACCGGTCCAATCCTTTCAGTGATTTCAAAAGGTCCTATGTATCGGGGTGCTAACTTTCCTTTCTTTCCAAATCGTACAACACCTTTCCAAGGCGACACCTTGAGTAACACATGATCACCAACACATAATTCTAAGGGTCTTCACCGGTTGTCAGCATAACTATTCTGACGGACGCATGCAGCTTTAAGTCTATCCTTGATTTGAATGATCTTCTCAGTGGTCTCCATCACTATCTCAGGTCCAATCATTTGGCTTTCTCCAGCCTCTGCCCATGCAACAGGTGAACGACACTTCCGCCCACAAAGTGCTTTGAATGCTGCCATATCTACACTGGTATGATAACTCTTGTTGTAGGAGAACTCGCACAATGGGAGATGAGTGTCCCAATTACCACCGAAGTCTATGGCACACGCTCTAAGCATGTCTTCTAAGGTCTATATGGTACGCCCACTCTGACCATCGGTTTGACGGTGGTAAGCCGTACTCATGTCTAGGTGTGCTCCTAGTGACTTTTGCAGCGCTTGCCAGAAGTTTGATGTGAAACGGCCATCGCGGTCAGATATAATTGATATAGGCACACCATGCCTCGCCACTATCTCATTGATGTAGATCCTAGCCAACTTTTCCATCTTATAATCCTCTCGAATTGGTAGGAAATGTGCAGACTTGGTCAACCTATCTACAATAACCCATATCGAATCATGACCACTACTAGTTCTTGGCAACTTTGTGATGAAATCCATGGTTATCCTTTCCCACTTCCACTCGGAATCTCCGGTTTTGTAGTAACCCGATGGTTTCGATGTTTGGCTTTCACCTTTGAGCAAGTCGGGCATTTGCTAACATAAATAGCTATATCTTTCTTCATCCCAGGCCACCAATACAATTCTCTGAGGTCGTAGTACATCTTATCCGCTCCTGGATGGACGGAATATATCGTCGTGCGGGCTTCGTTCATGATTAGGGTTCTCACGCCACCTTTCAATGGCACCCAAATCCGATCTATAAAATACAGTCCGCCGTCATTTTTCTTCTCCAGCTGGCTGTCTAGTCCCCGCATATTCTCTGCCAATACATCTGTGTCCTTAGACACTTCACACTGTGCTGCTAGTATCTTATCCTTGATACTCGACTATATGGTTATGCTCATAGCTTTTACTTTCTCGGCTTGAACCTTTCTTTCCTACTTAGAGCATCAGCCACTACGTTTACCTTACCTGGGTGGTAACGAATCACGCAGTCGTAGTCGCTGAAGAGTTCAATCCATCTCCTTTGGCGCATATTCAACTCTTTCTGGTCGAAGATATGCTGAAGACTCTTGTGGTCAGTATAGATAATACTTTTTGTCCCATACAAGTAATGTCTCCATATCTTGAGAGCGAATACTACAGCGCCCAGTTCCAGATCGTGGGTGGTGTAATTCTTCTCATGTATTTTCAATTGTCGAGAAGCATATGCAATCACTTTACCTCTTTGCATCAATACACACCCAAAACCTTGACATGAAGCATCACAGTATACTACAAAATCTTCTGGTCCATCGGGAAGAGCTAAAATTGGTGCGTTACACAGATTATCCTTCAATGTCTGAAAGGCCTCTTCTTGTTCTTCATTCCAGACGTATTTCTTGTTCTTTTGAGTAAGCGAGGTGAGAGGTTTGGCAATCTTGGAGAAGTTCGCGATAAACCGTCAGCAGTAATCTGTCAATCCTAGAAATGAGCAGACTTATGTTGGAGACTTAGGAGCTTCCCAATTCTTTACTGCTTCAATCTTGCTGGGGTCCACATGAATGCCATCTTTGTTAACCACATGTCCAAGGAATTGGACTTCTTCTAGCCAAAATTCGCACTTCGAGAATTTGGCGTACAACTTCTCCTTCTTGAGCAACTCTAGGATTAACTTTAAATGCAACTCATGTTCTTCTTTAGTCTTGGAGTAGATCAAAATGTCATCGATAAACACGATAACGAATTTATCTAAGTATGGCCTACATACCCGGTTCATCAAGTCCATGAAAACTGCAGGCACATTTTTCAGTCCAAAAGGCATAACCGTAAACTCAAAATGACCGTATCGAGTTCTGAACACGGTTTTCGGAATGTCTTCCTCGTGCACTTGTAGTTGATGGTAGCCGGAACGAAGATCTATCTTGGAAAAGTATCGTGAACCTTGCAGTTGGTCGAATAAGTCATCAATTCTCAACAGGGGATAACGGTTCTTAATTGTTAGCTTGTTCAGTTCACGATAGTCGATGCACATCCTAAAGGAACCATCCTTTTTCTTGACGAATAATATCGGTGCTCCCCATGGCGAGGAACTAGGTCGAATGAAACCTTTGTCTTGGAGTTCCTTGATTTGATTAGACAACTCATCCATCTCAGTAGGTGCCAAACGATAAGGAGACTTTGCAACCGGCATCACTCCAGGAATTAAGTCTATTCGAAACTCGACTTCTCGCAAAGGAGGTAATCCGGAAAAATCATCGGGAAAAACCGTTTTGTAGTGGTACTTGACTGAGACATCTTCTAGTTTCTGCTCGTCTACCTGCATGCTCATGAGGTGCTTCACCTTTTCTTCGAATCGCTCTCCATAAACCTTAAGGATTTCACCGTTTGGTAGTGGTACTCGGACCATCTTCTCATGGCACACTATTACAGCCTTATGCTTTGCCAACCACCATTCCCACAATCACGTCGAAGCTTCCGTGCCCAAATGGCATCAATTCGATGTCAAAGTATAGCCTTCTAATTCTAGTTTGCATCCGCGAACGATCTTATTGATTTCTACCCTTTGACCACTTGCAATTTCAATTTCATAACTAAAGCCTAGTCTACCGGGTTCCATATTCAATAGAGGCATAAATTTAGTGGAAACAAAGCTATAATCGGCACCAGAGTCAAATAGCACAAGAGCATAGTGGTCGTTTAAAGAGAACGCACCCGTCGCGATGTTTGGGTCTTTGCGTCCCTTTTCTGCGTTCATCATGAATACTCGACCACGGTGGGTTATCATTGTTTCCATGGTTTGCATTGTTTCCACCAATTGCCAAGGTCGATTCTGTTGTTCTCGCACCGCGCCCATGTCCTACCCAACCTAGGTCACGCATTCGAAGATGATTTGGGTTCCGCATTCATAACAAGCCCTTTGGTTCACGGCATTCACAAGTGTCACTTGTTTAGTAAGCGCCCTACAATCTTTAGCCCTATGACCGGTCGCTTGCGGTTAAAGCACACCACGACATGGCTTAGTCTCGGGTGATGATAGTTGCATTTGGCACACATATGGTGAGGACCTTGATACTCCTCTTAACGGTACTAGTTGCCACAAATCCTTTTCCCATTTTGCCTTCTTGTTGTCACTCTTTTCACCTCTTTGTTTACTTGGCTCACTCACAACCGTTCTCTTATCACCGCCTTAGACGAGGTTCCATTCTAATCATTTCATCCATTAATCTGCAGATTACATATCGCACTTTAAATAGTGGCGGGATCGGTTGCTTTCACTATCCCGCGGATCTCGCGAACCAAACCATAGATGTACCTCTCAATTCTCTTGGATTCAGGGGTGACCATATGAGGTACCAATTTAGCAAGTTCATGGAATCGATCTGTATATGTCGCGTGACCAGTTCCTACCATAGCATGATTGTAGAACTCATGCTCTATTTTCTGCATTTCATTGTCTGGGCAGTATTCTTCCTTCTGTAATGCCTTAAAATCATCCCAACCCATACCTATGGCATCTTCCCTGCCTCTGGCTTGAATTTGAGTGTTCCACCAGGTCAATGCTTTTCCAGCTAATGAACATGTAGCATACTTCACTTTCTGATGGTTTGCACACTCACTTATGTCAATCATTGACTCCATCTTCTCGACCCATCGGGTTTAACCCAACACCCCTCCATTACCATCGAAGTCCACTGGTTTACAAGCCGAAAATTCCTTGTACGAGCACCCTCTGATGCTGTTGTTGTTATTTCCATTTCTGCCGTTGTCATTGGTGTTATCATCCTCCACATTGTCGTTCATACTACCGTTATTTCCGGGGTTGCTGATGTGGTCACCTACTTGAGCAATGATAGTGGGAAGTAAGTTTTGTAGCTGTTAAGCGATGATGGTGGAAAAATCGGGATTTGCGTCGTTGTTGGTGTCGTTCCCAGTTCCACGACCTCCTCCCCTACCTCCCCGTCCACCAGTCCTTCCACCCCTCGAGGCTGGAACACCTCGGTTAACCCGTGCTGATCTTCTTGGAGGCATGATTCTACATGGAAGGACATTGATAAACGTTAGATAGGATATAGGTGAGTTAGGTCGGAAAACACGTCATGATTCTAAGCTAACTACCTATTTGGTAATTCATGAATTTGATAAGTCCATGTCGCATCATGCTATTGTAAAAACGTTGGCCAGACGTTTTTAGAATAGCATCATGCCACATTTTCCTATCATCATCACTTCACGCCATCTAGCCTATATCCCATCCTTGAGTCAATCCCTCAAGTCCATTAAGTTAATTAACAATTTGCACCCTTATAAACTTTGCCACCCAATCAAACAAGAACAGTCTTGAAATTTTAGGTGCGAATCCTTTAAGAACTTAAGGGATTTGAAAACAATTTGACGCAATTTAGGAGGAAGGGTTTCCTAAAGTCTAATACTAGGCACTAATACATACTAGGCGAATAAACACATAACCGCACACTTAGATCCTATTATGAAAACTAAATAAAGGTTCCTAGGTTATAGTCTAGGTTAAACCACCTAATTCTCTATAACCGAGGCTCTGATACCAATCTGTCATACCCCAAAAATGGCGCAGCGGAAAGGCATTTACGGGGTATTACTTCATGATCAAGAACGCAAGGTGTCTAAATAGATAAATACTAAAATGCATAACATACGATGGATCATAGTCGCAAATTCCCACAACCGGGATAAGTACAAAATCTAGAATCCAAACATAAGTCTCGAAGTCAAACTACTTCATAAGGAACAGTCAAAATGCAACTCCTTGGGATACAACCCGGGAGGGTCTTGTCTAAGTCTCGCTAAGCTAGGTCAATACTCAACCTTCTAAGCAACTTCGATTTTAGCACCTGAAAATGGATACTCAAAATGTCAACATAAAGTTGGTGAGCTCGTAGGTTTGAAAGTAAACCGTTAAGCTGTGAATAATGTAAAGTAGGACAATAGTGTGAATGATAACAAATTACAAGCATGGATATGAAAACAATAATAGTATCGCTCCAACTGAACCTATAGTGCGTATCATACATGTAACCAATATGTGTGGGGAGCTACCCCGATAGATCTATCATCAAGTGGGCCCTTCGCAGAGAGTTAACGATTCTTGTGATCAAGAAGTCAACAAAGCAAAATGTTTCATAGCGAGATAATCGCATCATCACACATATATGTCCAAAATCATGTAAAAGTAAGTCACAAGATAAATACATTTGAAAAGCATTGAGTACCATTTTCACCCAAGAAAAATATAGTGAAAAAGGGGCTACGAATACTCACCTTAGCAGATAGCAATGAATAGTAACTTAGGCAACGTAAACAATGTCAAGAAGCGAGGCACAACGGTACACGAACGGCACAAGCTAATAACCATTATCTCATAATGTTGGGTTTAATGATTCGATGATACAAAACAATAAAGAATGAAACATCAAGGGCTTAAAGTGACAAACAAGAAATCTACAAAAAGATGGAAGGACTTGCTTGCAAAAGAAGTTTTATTTATTAGTCCTTTGTAGTATTTTGTAAACCCTAATCCTCTAGTATATAAAGAGGACATAAGTGTAGGTTTAACATAAGTCTTCCAATATGTAGTCGACTAAAGGTGTGTGTGTGTCCTAGGCGTATAGTCTTGTAAACGCCTAGGTTATTAGTTTAGTTAGTAGACGTGTTCCTATAAACGTCTAATATTAGTTAGTGTTAGTGATTGAAAACCTTGTGTCAATAACAATTATGTTTTGATTTATCCGCTGCGTATTGTCATTGGTATTGTTAAACCCTAAGGCTCATAAACGATCAAGAAACTATCTTCATCATGTTCTTAGTTTCTTTCAATTGGTATCAGAGCTTGGGGAGCTCTTTACCTAGGGATTCACAAGGTTTCTTGGCGAAAAAGAAGGAAGAAAATCGATTTTTATAAAATTAGCAACTTTACGCAAGGTCATTTCAAGAGGGCATAACTTTTATTGAACCGTTGGATCGAGCTAAAATTTTTGCTGGTGCATCTCAAGATATCCATCTAAAGTTGCACCAAAGGGATTATCAATTAGAGCTCTCAATCAAAAGTTATAAGTCGTCAAGTCTGCTGCAGAAAATTGTAAGGTTACTACAACACTGTTTTGAAACGATCATAACTTTTTCGTTAACCGTTGGATCGTAACGAAATTTTGGTGGATGTTCTCTATATACTCATCTAACTTTCCATCGAAGGGATCTTGATCCGAGCTATTATGTGAAAGTACCGCTTAAAGTCTTCTTGTTATATCGAATCTTGCTTGATTTTTAAAATCTCGTTGTTCAAGATATGAAAGTACTTGCTTGGAATTCAAAGTACTGCAGATTATATACAAAAGTCTTGATTCTTGTCCAAAGTAATCGCTCAAGATCTTGATCCTTTTTAAAGCATCGCTCGTCTCCTTATGAAAGTACTTGCAAGTCTCATTCAATCTTCTTTCGTATTCATTCATAGTACTGTTCTTACAAAGTACTGCTCAAGGTTTTTACATGGCGAAATTTATTTGAATTGACAGTATAATGGTTTATTACGAGGTGATTTGGAATTAGGGGAAGTCGAGCATAATTATTGTTATGGTTTTTGGATGACACACACACAAGTTATTGTTCACACACACAAGGAGTTTGGTGATTTGTTCTTAAAAGGATTCAAAAAGGCTCGTATTTGATTCTTATGGATTAATTTATTACGAAGAATGTTGAATATTATTTATTTGATGTTGTAGTTGAGTTTCACAGGTTTGTGTTCTTATCATATAGCTTGATGAATCTAGCAATGTGTGATTTTTCTTATGATGCTCAATGCACACATTGGCTATCACTTAAAGGAGTTACATTGTAGTGCTCAGTGTCTCATATTAGTTGAGGATTTTGTCAAGGGATTGCGGTCTACTTATATTTGGTGATTCGTATAAGTATGGAGTTCCGTGGATAGTACAAGATTTAAGACACAAGTTTGGGAAATTATACTTCTTCATCAAATTCGTTATACTTGGTTTTCTTCACACGTGATCATTACAAGGAGCTTACCGATTTGAAGAATCAAGAAGATGGTTAACATATGGGTTTTAGGGGAAGCTTATTGTTAAATGTTTAACCATCTACATGCACCACTCAAGGGGAAGTGTTTGATTTTTACTACTGTTGATCATTATTGCTACTACTAGTTGGAGTTTTCTACTGTTTTGGATCCATTTTTCTTATGGTGCGTAATGGTGGGCGATTTTAAATATTGGAAGTCTTAGATTGGAAGTATGATATTGGTTTGTGGTGGTCAAGATCATTATTTGCATACGCTCCCTATTTGGATAATAACAAAAAGGGGAAGAGATGTTGGAGTGGCGTAGCATGGATTAAGGGGAAGACAAAGGAAGAAAAGAATGTTTCATTCATGGTGAGATTTAATTATCTCAAATTCTGCTACTTCGTCTAGGGAAGTACGTACAAGATGTAAACCTTAAAGGTGTGTGTGTGGGGAACCTAGGCGTAGGAAAACGCCTAGGGTTTAGTTAGTTAGTGTTAGATCAAGTCTTTGATCTTTATTATAGTTAGTTAGTTAGTTTATGATAATGAAAACCTTGTTCATAATAATGTTGATTCTATGTTTGAATATTCCGCTTTCATTATTATGTGTTCCTAGATATAATATTAGACCTAGTCTAAGAGCTTACAACGATCTTTACATAATATATCTCAAAATAGTGTAATGTACAATAGTTTTCAAAACTAACGTATTTTAGTTTTCGTGGATGACTCAAATAATTGTTTGCAAAAAGTGTAGTATTGAAACTCGTGTGGTTTTTAAGAAGATGTAGACTCGAGGTAACTCACGCCAAAACAACGAAGTGAAAGGACGACAAGAAGGAATAACGAAAAGAAAAGAATAAATAACGGACAACGAAAAGGACCTGTCGATAACATGTTTCGGTGTTTTACCCCATAACCCAAATAGTTTGAAAAACGTTGAGGTTTAAGAAAGAATTATACATTTGATGAATGATGTATCATGTTAATAATTTAGAAACTAGAAAAGTTTATAATGTTTACAATTGTAATGGTTTAAGTTGTAAAATGGTTTTATAAAAATTTGGACATGATCGTCCGTTTATAAATGTTTCCAAGTCGTTACGACTTTTGAATAAAAAGTTTTATTTATTACGTTTCACCGTTTGATTCAATTTTACAAGTTTTATTATTTTTACAAGTTTTATTATTTATTTGTCGTTATCATTCGGCGTATATATTAGTGTACGGTTTATCGACTATTTTGTGTCCAAAATCGTCCATAAGTCCTTCGGCTAATACCGTAAATGCAATAACGAACATCCATATTAGACAAGCTTAGGTGATAGTAACAAATGTTCCAAAATCCATATCGATGACCAAGTATTCCCAAATAGCAACCGAAACGCTATCAACAAAACACAAAACATTATCAATTAGGTTAGTGTATGCGAAATGAAATATTACGACAAGTATAAACATATAAACACACGCTATTGGGCTTTCGGGCCCAATGTGGATATTTTAACTCAATCACACTATCTTGACACTAGAACCTTATGGGCTATTTAGCCCAAATGATAAAACGGATCCAAATCCGTAACACGAACACAACACTAGACACGAAATACACCTTAGTAAAACTTTTGGCGAAAATATGTTTTTGACAATAACATGACTAGTGTGTCTCAACTTGAGGCCGCACTCTTAACCATCACGAGCTAACACCTTAAGGGTGTCTCATTAGTTCGTGACTTACGTAACCAAACCATCTCTACACGAGGTTATCATGCCTCGTTTATGACCAGTAAACCAAACTCAACAAGTCTAATCAAGTCCCCCACGATACGACTTGTATCGTGGGTACACACCACGAGCACACCTCCTTGGTATGTCGCTTTAACCCGCAAGCAACTAAGACGACCCTAGCATAATAAACACGCAATTCAAAAACACTTACAAGGGTATTTCCCAACCCATCGCACTATGTTCAAACTGAAAACTAACATACAACAAAAAGTGACAATGTCAAGACCGAAATCTTTCGGATCCACAAGCATAACCACCAGGACTCGAATAACAAATTGTATCAAGGTCGTGACTCCCTTGAGTCACGACTTACCTTTATATGACTAATGACCCAACGGCTAACAAAACACAACTAGCCGTGACTCCCTTGAGTCGCGACTCACTGTTATCCAAGTCAAGCATTACCCAGATTACCACACGACTCCACAGACAATAACAAATCGCCCAAAAACAATTTCCCTAAGAATGAA
Source organism: Chrysanthemum lavandulifolium (assembly GCA_022545495.1). NCBI lineage: Eukaryota > Viridiplantae > Streptophyta > Magnoliopsida > Asterales > Asteraceae > Chrysanthemum > Chrysanthemum lavandulifolium. The sequence goes on along the minus strand of CM040243.1, from coordinate 50,347 downwards.
AATAATCTCAAACTATAAATAACATCACGAATCAATACGAAAGGGGTCAACTCAACTCAGTGAGTTGACTCGGTCGAGTTGACTCAATTCACTGAGTTGAGTCGACTCGCCCATGAGTCGAACGATTCTCAGCTTAAAAAAAAGGATCCACATGAGTTAATTCGAAAGACAAATGTTTTACAAGTTTTTATATCAAAAATCGTTTAAGTTATGTTAGGTCCGATTAGGGTTTTAATCAAAATTAAAGAAATAAACGGGAGGGTGATGCGTGCTTGCCAAACGAGAACAAATTAAAAGAGAGTGGTGATGGTGAATGGCGGTATATATCAAATACGACCCCCAAATGTCCTCTTCGAGACACCAAACGCTCCAGAAATAGTCTACTTGACTTGATCTACGATTGGGATAGAAATATTGTGTCGCCGGAAATGTCGTCGGAAAAAGGGTTGCGGCGCCGGAAAATATAATTCCGGTTAGGGGAGTATCAAATGATAAGGGATACCCTAAAAATTTTGCTTTTATATGCCATGAAGGGCTAATGATGCCAAAGAGAAAAATAGGAGGGGCGGCTGTAATAATATTTTCAAGGGGGTGTTTTGTGCTTTAGTTAAACTTTTATATAATAAGGTGTGGGACCCGATAAGGCTCGGTAACGATCGGTTTCGGACCCGGGATTAGAATCATTGTTTTTAAAATAAAATTTCCATGAAAAACGAATGTAAACACGACTATTATATCACAAAATTTAAAGAAAACTTATTAAAACGTTTATTAGGTCTTGGTTGTGCTTAACGCGACGTGTGGGTCAATTTTTCTATTTGAAATCGTGCATTAACGTAAACATATAATCATAGAAAATAAATTATTTCGAATTTAAGGTTGAGTAATGACACGAAAATTTGCGGTTGTTATAGGCAAACGTTTCACAATGGTTATAGGGGTTTATGTTAAGAAATAGGGGTTCTTAGGAGAATAAAGGGTTTATTAGAGAAGAAAAATGTTAGTTTTGCATATATTTAAGGTATGTTTACACACGAGATTATTAAAAGATGATGTTTATTTTCTAAAACAAATTTCTTAAAATGTAAGTTTTATTTGGTAGACAGAACTTATAAAAGATTATAAAAAATAATCTTTCATAATCTCGAAAATAAAATGTTGTTTCATGTAACTTATAAAATAATATTTTTCATAGTGCATGTTTGGCGAAACGTAACACTAGCGAAGCGATAAGCAATAACAACAAAAAGTAGCACTTACCAAAGAGTTGTTTGTTAAATAAAAATTTTGATAACGTAATTGTAATGAATTATAAAGTGCAAAATGACGTAAAAAGACATATACACATTCACATTAAAATTCTTTAAATAAATAAAAGGGCCATATATGTAATTTGAGAGCCGAATACTAGCTGGTAGATCTAAATGCTTCTTGATGAAGTGTTTTGAATGAGAGTGGATACACACGATTTAACTGCTAGTTGCTTGTTTCCAAACAAATATTATATTTAAATCGCTAGTCGTTTGTCGCTAGTTGCTCCAAAATGCTCACAAATGCTTGGTGTGAAACATACCCATAATTTCCCTCAACGTCTCTATCAACAACTTCATCTCCAATTCTGGCAACAATTACTTTTGCCAAACATACCATTGATATAAAAATATATTGAGTATTTTTGTAGCTTTTTACTAAAAATTCTAAATAATAATTTTGAAAAATATACCAAAATAAATATCAAACTAAAGAGCATCAAATATTCAAATTTTACCACGGATAATTTAGATTCAAAAGTGAGTGTTTTTGTCCATTCATATATTTGAGTCGTGGTATTAGTAACATGTCACTTATGTAAGCCAAGTTAAAATAAATGTTATCTTTGATGTCACATACATAAATTTTCCTTAATATCTATATTACTTTATAATGTATTTGAGAATTTTATTTTTAGAAGTCTTAAAAAGTTTAAGCTTACACACTTGCTATTATTAGAAGTCCTTTTTCAAAAACAAAAAAATAGAAATTCAATTTGATTAAAGAATAAAACTACTAATGCAATGTGCACAATGAATTGATGCACTAGCACATACTCTATTGACTCTTCAACACCTACAATTAATGATGTTCTTTAAAACACCTCATTTATGAAAAATACAATTAATAAAACACATTGTACAAAACAAACATGCTACTTGACACAATAAACAAACAAAATAATGTAAACCAAGTAAAGCTCCATCACACTTAGTTATGTGTAGATATTTATCATACAAATTTAATGAAGCATATCATACCATCTCCTACCTACTTACGACTACAAGCTAATATTAACAAATATGATCTTTTACACCCATAATATTAAGGACTACCTTATTTTATTATCGCAACATCGCGCGTGGTTATCCTACTATTAGTATATGAAATAGTTTGCTATGATTAAAGCTATTACATCCTATATTTATCGACATACATAAATTTACTATCATAGAAAATGTGTAATCGAAAGACATTGCTTGCTAAACGTTTAATCACGTGGTACCCTTGACGCAATGTGCCAAGACCTGCTAGTATATTTTAAGGTGACATATATTCTAAATTATATCTTACAAGTTTCCATACTAGTTCGTAGATATGTTGGTAAATTACATACATAGCACCGTGCATATATATTTTACGGCATTGTAAGCTAAGTGTCACGGACTTGTCTCTACAAGGTCTTCCGTGCGGCACTTAGTCTAGACTAAGTTCAACCTTGCTCGAACACTCAACGATGTATGTAACAAAGTAAACTTCAAATAATCGAACAAGTGGAGTGTAAAGGAACACTTTGTATTATTACTTAAAGAACTTTTACAATAGAGATTTACAAGTGAACTTTCTTAGATGGATTCTACAAATGAGGCAACACCTATTTATACTACTATGTACATCATTCTACAAGGTTCATGGAAGCTTCTAGCTTCTAGGATTTTCATACGCTTCTAGTAAGTTTCTAGAGCTTCCAACTTATTCTAACATATTCCAAAAGCTTCCAAGATTATCCATAATTTTCTTTGGGCTTCTAAACTCTTCCAAGCTTATCCAAGACCTCCCAAGAGAAGTGTAGAATAATCCAAAATCCCGATCATACTTGAAAATGATCTAGTCGAGTAGGCGGGTCCCGACATCTCCCTACCTAAGCTCGTGGCGTCCTCGTCGTGCCATCCTCGTCGTGCCATCCTCGTGATACTTCTTGATCTCGACCGCAAACCGCCACAATAAGTCTTCGACTTCCCAACTTGCTCCACTATCGGGCAAATTACACCACTCGATCAAGTCGCCATTTGAATTGTTGAGGCAAGAGCTTCACCATCACTTGATCTCCAACCTCGAACTCGACGTGTCTTCTTTCCCATCCGCCCATTTCTTCATCTTCTTAGCCTCTTTGTCCAACGAAGCCCGGGCCAAGTCCGCTTGCTCGTGCCATTCCTTCATCGTCTTGTAAGCTGTCGGGCTACTCCCCTTGTATGATGTGGCTAAGGCATTCGGAGTCAATGGTTGGCTCCCTGTGACAAACTCAAAAGGACTCTTCCCCATGGCTTCACTCTGTTGCATGTTGTAAGAAAATTGAGCAACATCAAGGAGTTTTGCCTAATCATGTTGGTTGGCGCTACGTAGTGCCGAAGATAGAGCTCCAATAATGCATTTACCCTCTCCGTTTGCCCGTCCGTTTGGGATGGAAACTCATAGAAGTTCAACTCGTCCCATGATCTTGAACAACTCCGTCCCAAAGCGCCCGTGAATCTAGGATCTCTAACGCTAACGATCACATGTGGAACTCTCAATAATTCACCACATTCTTAAATAAAAGCTTAGCCGTATCGTCCACTATAACATCGGGTGGTGCGACAATGAAAGTTCCATACTTGAGAAGACCACCACTATAATACTCCCACTTCCTTCCAACTTTGGCAAGCATGTGATAAAGTCCATGGAAACGCCTCCCATGGTCCTTTGGGCGTAGTAGAGGCTCCAATAATCCTTCGTGACTCTTTTGCTCTATCTAGTCTTGTTGGCAAACAAGGCACGTCCGCATGAACGCCTCTACATCGCCCTCCATTCTTGGCCAATAACAAGTGCCTCGACCAATGCCAACGTCCTCCGATCCCTGATGACCGACCCACTCGAATCATGACACTCCTTCAAGATTGTACGCCTAAGATCACCCCACTTAGGTACGTAAAGCTGATCTCCTTTTGTGAAATAGCTCACTATTTATAGGCAAAAACTTGCTACTGTTCCATAGATCCCACGGATCCCTTGCTTGAGGGATCCGTCCAGTGAAAACTGGGGGATCCGTAGGACGCTCCCCCTAAATGGGTTATGGGTCATGGATCATGGGTCATGGGTATGAGCCTTGAGTGGCCTTCAAGGTACAATGTATCTAGACATTGAGTCATGGGTCTTGGGTCATGATCCATGGATAATATCCAACCATGATTACATGCATGATGTCATAGATTGGTCATGGGTTATGAATCAGTGCTCTCCATGTAGTGGGTGTCATGGAACTTGGGTTTCTTGCTACATTTAATGTATTAAGTGGGTTGGGTGAACTCATAGATTTTTTGCCATTACATTACCCATTACTGATACGTACTAAGAATGTATGTATATATATATATACTGATTATGTAAACGACATTTGTTATACATATGCATTACTATAATATTAGAAAACCTTTATTTAGTGTTTATATAAGAAAGCGTAAGTGTGTTAGTAAATTATTACATTCAGACGGTTTTACGTATTACTGTTTGTTTCGTTAAAATGATTTTCGTTTGTTATCGACGAAAACATTTAGAAGATCGTAAAATAGAAATAAAAGTTTTTGAGCTTTGTATTAACAAAATATATAGCGAAATTACAAAACCATCGACCAAAAGGGTGTGGGTCCCACCTCGTCATAGGAAATGTCGTCGGCCAATTAAACACAGCAGGCATTCCGACAATTGAATCCCTGACGTATAAATCTAGATTTATTATCCTTACGATTTGTCGTAGGTAATAGAAAAAAGCTCATTGAAAAAAGGTGGTATTTGGTCTGGTGGTGAGATTACCAATAAAACTATCATTGTCAAGATAATAAAAAACCACGACTAGTGGTTCTTTTCGTCTATCCAGGCTTTTAGGGTCAATGAATCGCCATGTTAGGTTATTGTCAACCACATTTCATACCCCATTGGCTTGAAAAAATCAAACAAAAGTTTATGAAAGTTCAGCAAATATTAATAAACTACCAAAAATAGCTCTAAAATAATCAAACATAGCTGTAAGTGTTTTGTTTTAGGGAAAATATAGCCAAATTAGTTACATCTTATAAAAACTATGAATTTTCAACACAAAATGTCGACTATGAGCCAGAAAACCAGCCGAAATTGATGATTATATGAAAACAATATTTTAGCCGATTTAAACATATTTTTAGCGAATTAAATATTTGATCAACATTGTTGCCGTCTATATCGCTAATGATTCCTAAGTGGTTCTCTTAAATTTCTTGGTCGATCAAGATGTTTTGTGATGAAGAAAATGCTGTTTTGTGATGAAGAAAATGTCAAATGTTCAGGAACTTCAGGTGATTAATTGTCATGGTCATAATAACATGGAGGGAAGGTGTGGAATATCAATGGCTACGTGAGAAGGTGATGTAGTAGGTTGCCGGTAAATTTCTTGCGCTTTTAGCCCTCGCCGTGTGGTCCCGAGTGGGTGAGTTCGTCGATTACGACGAGCTTTAGTTCTGACAAAGGGATGGATAGCGGGTATATTTTGAATTTTATCCGTTTAATAATGGAAATAAAATTGAATAAAAAAAATAAAGTGGTGATGGTAGGCGCCGAATGAAAAGGTTGAGGTTTGTTATGAGTAATGAGGTGGGGTTTGTTGTGGTTAGTTGTGGAGAAGTGGGATCTTGATGTGCGTGGGGGTGGCGATGATAAAGTGATGATACTCCATCACCACACCTTCCCCTCTTATTATTTTGGACCACCTCAAATGGGCTAACTAACTAGGCCTCTCGATATCCACAGAGAAACCAAAAACAAATAAAATGTGATAAACATGCATATACAAGTTGACATATAACATGGTACTATGGTAGCATATATTAACTTTTTTTTTTATCATACTTTTTTTCATGGTAAGGACATTTTTTTACAATACTAAACAATCTGATGCAAATGACTAGCTAGAAAGCTCTGTAAATACAATGAAATAGAATGAAAAGGTTGAATAGAAGATATATAATCGATCTAGCTAGCCTATGACCAACCCCAGACAGGGTGAGAGAAGGTACAGCATGAGTAGTGATAGAGGGTACAACATATATAACCTCGTAGCCGGTCCAAGAGGGAAAACAGTCCTCGTTACTTAGAACAATCCCATGACTCCACAAATAAGCAACACAACTAGGACTTCAGCCGATACATCCCATGCCAAGTCTCGTATATATACAGTTAACAAGAATGTTGACAAGCTACTCAAATTACTCATGAACACTCCTGAATAGATCTGTGAAAATAGTAAAATGGTATGTACAATTAGCTGTCAACACTACTCATTTGTAAGATTGAACAAAACTTATAAGAATCGTTAAAAGTGGATATATGGAGAAGAAAATACCTGAGAAAGTGTTAAAGATGCAGCACGTTGAGTCTTTTGGCTTGCTGAAGCAATCGTTGATAAGAGACGTGGTATGTTTATGGCACATGGAATTATGAAATACGGGATAAGGAAGGAAGGGACATTTGCTTGAGTAGCAAAACTTGAAACATTCATTATGAGTGGCTGTGCAACAAGAGCCGCCATTGCAGTTCCTACAAGTACCAAAGCTAAAGCCTCCGTAATCCCAAATTGAAGCTTGATCAGCATTAGCGGTTGTTTTTAAGTATCAAAGCCTCTTGTTGTTCTTCGTCTGTAACCTATATGATTAAAGACAAAGAAATGGTTAATTTAGTACTAGTAATTTACTTAATTATAACTTGATATCTAGGAAATTGGCATTTTAGAACACTATAAACAAAAAGTTTTGCATATGTTTCCACAATTAAAATATTACCTCTTGAGATTTGGTGAAGAAACTAAGAGGATTGTAATCATTCTTAGAGAGTGATTTTCTTGCATCTTGGAGCCACTTTGTTAGAACTCTAACAAACTCGTCCTCTTGAATACCTTCATCGCCTGAGGTATCAAGTTGATCCATGATTCTTTTACAAAATCATCGCTAATTTGACCATCTGCTTGGGTTGTATACCTAAAAGTAAAGTTTTCAACTCAGCAGTGGTCACTTTACCATCATGATTTTTTGTCAAGTCCGGCGTAAAGGCTGCACATTAGTATTTTGCTCAATCGTTAGGATTTTGTTAAATTTATTAACGAAGAGAAAACTTTAAAGAAGGTACTAACTCTTTAATAAGCTTCACATTTGCTTTTCCGTTTGTAGAGAGTAGTTTCAGTAATTTGTTCTTGACAAATTTTTGTCTCACTGTAATCAATTTTCTATTTTGAATCATTGGTTGGAAGATCTACATGCAAATTGATAAAAATAATTATTTTCATTGAAATATGAAGTTAAATGAAGTTGTAAAAAAACTTATTATCTAAAAGGCTAACCTGATACACAACGTACGCTAAGAACAAAGACAGCGTGATGATGAGAGTGACTAAAACTATCACTCGGGTTACTGAGGTTGAGTTGATGATTTGCGGGAGTTGAAGAATGACAAAGGGAATCAATGACACAAGCATGATTCTTGCAGTGTAGCTTGTTTCACTATCAGTTGTAACACCATACGCTGAAAACAAAACGAATACAAAGAATTTTAAAAACATGTCCGGTAAACTAATAGTAACACAAGTAACTCGCTACAAACTCATTAACGCCAACTACATATAAACTTTTCTCCCATGATTTTCCAGCTTGAAGACTAACTTATCAATTTTGACTAGATCTAAAATGATAAGAAGCGCTTAAACGTATTTATTTTAAGATGATAAAGCGCACCATTCAAACTAATGTACTCTTCATCGATGTAATCATGGTTGTCTTCTTTGTTCATCTCGAGTTCTTCCATCCTCTTACTAGTGAACATTCCTCGCTTGGATCAAGTGACTACCCTTCCATGAATTCTTCATGTTGATTGCATGTGATCTCAAACGAGTACCTGTTAATTTCTTTAAGAATGAAGGCTCTTCTTCAAAGAGTTGTGCTAAATCGCTGCTATCATCATCATCCGCAAGATCATAACTTCCAAAAGCAATGACTGAGGGCCAAATGAGCGTTAGGCTCATTACGGCTGATCCTGCTAGCACATTCATTCCCATTGCAGCACTAAAAGAGGCACCCTGCTCATCATTTGATAATCCCGTTTCTGAAAATATTATCAAACATATTACTAGTTTGTTCATCTTTGTTAATTTTTGTTTATATATTTTATGGGTTTCAGTTCATTTATTATATTAGTTTTTAGTCATTCACTTTTTTCTTTTTTAAATAGGAAAAAAGCTTTAAATTTATAACGTATTTTAAAAAATCACTTCCGTTATCTTCTATCTACTTGTTGTTATCATGTCATAAACCCGTTTTCATTTTATTCGGTTATTTTACATCCGTTTGATGTGGATAATAAAAGCGGTTTTATCCGTTTTTGTCCGTAATATTTTACGTCGTTTTTATCCGTTTTGATGTGGATAATACAAACAGCTTTTATCATTTTTATCGGATGATTAAAATGAAAAGGATAAAATGAAAGATTTCACTGACGGATTAAAGCGGACGAAAATAAAATAAACGAAACGGTTGTATTTTGACAATAAGTGAAGTCGATGAAAGAATAATGAGTTTTATAAAAGACGTTATGAATTATAGTTTTTTCCTTTTAAATATCAAATAATTCATATTATTTTGACAAAAGAAAGAAAAATATGTTTATTTGAAGATTTAATATACGAGCGTATCAGGGACGAATCAAAGCCTAAAGTGATCGAGTGCCCTTTTTTTTAACTGTAGTATATGAAAAAAAATAACAAAATTGTACGCTTTCAGATGTTAAAATAACTTAAATGTGATGACAAATAAGTTTTCTTTTTCACCTATTGATTGATTAAAATAAACTAGAAACATGTCATTAAGTATTTAAGACCGGATGCATTTAGAAAATTCGATATTTTTACAAAATTAGCATTACAAAAATAAAATTTTATTAGAGTCCTGCAACATCACATGACCTCATAGTTCCGTCGTGGTGCGTGTATAAGATAGACATTTCTAAGATAAGAACCTAGCTAGTCGACAAGTGGCTCAAGTTGTTCTAAAGCACCCAAAATAAATTAAAATCATGAAGTTACATTAGACGACCTTGTTCACAAGTTGTTATAAAGCACCCAAAATAAATTAAAATCATGAAGTTACATTAGACGACGACCTTGTTCACAGCATACCAAAACTTACTTTGACTTGGGTCATGGTATAAAATTAAAACCCATTCATTTTATTTATTTATTATTATAATAATAATAATAATTATTTATTTTATTATTATTATTTTTTATAAACATCACTTTATTAGAAAATTATAAGAGTTATAAAAATTAGGGGCAGGGATAATAAGCTGGAACCACACCTCTAAATTATATAATTTAGTCTCTTAAAAAATACGATCAATGACACGTCTCCGATGTCTTGAGTCGATGAGAATTTTCGGATCTGCTTTAATAAGTTCGCATCGTCATTACCGAGTTCTCGAGAAGGAGAATGAGAAGGGGAGGACACGCATCCGTAATCAACACATTTAGCGCCGTCGCTGCACACTTACGTTGTATGCGATCTTCGATCACCGTGACCGGAACAAAATCAACCATGTTGGTTTGCGTCAAAAGAGACGACCATATCAAATCAACATATGCATCTTGCCCACCATCACAGGAATAGAGCAACATGTCAGCTGGACGTAAGGGTTGGTCCCTTGCACCATAAAGCCTAATGTCAACCTCTTTACGAGCCGAAATCCCAGCACGAGAACATATGTCAACAAGGGTATCATGCACCACATTATGCCGATGTTTAATACCAATAATACCAACACAAGATACCGCATGGTCCCCATAAATGTCTCCCGCAAATACCCCTGGAACAAGGACACCAATGAATGTGGAAAAAGGGGATACCAAGTGATAACATAACACACAACGGAAAGTTCTAGCATTCATGGTTCGTAGTCCTAACCAGGATATCGGGACCACTCTGGCCAGTCTGGGTGTGGTCCTCTTTTATGATCTCCATAAGGCCATGCTGTACAGAAGATAAGCGGTGGATTCCGCCTTCTTGGCGACACATATGAAATATCGTCTGCCAATTTCTTCACGAGTTTGGGGTAACGATCTCACGTGGGTTGCCCAAAGGTCACTTTCATTTTCTCTCATTGAAAGCACAAATTATTATTATTATTATTATTATTATTATTATTATTATTATTATTATTATTATTTATTTTATTTTTTATTTCTATTTTGCTTCACAAGGTTACACTTTTTATATGTCCTATAGATGTTTTTAAATACATATATGTATCCTCTAATTGTTAACCCTCACATATATTATGATTTTGCATGGTTCGAATTTGATACATTGCCGTACTATAAGCATTTACCCGAAAACTGTATAATCATTTATATTTTGAACTGTACAAAGGACAAACTATGTAATCTTTCACTCTAGCTAATTAAATGTATCACATGGATGTTTATAATGCGCATAAAGTTCCTACCTCCAAATAAACTCAAGAATAATTGTTCAACTATAACGATTTATAATATGCATCACAAGTGGACAAATACGATTCATGTTCCCATATGATTCCTTGAAATTTTCTATCATGATACCATATATACATACACAGAATTTAGATATATTTTATTCCAGAGAAGTTTAAGAACAAGAAATGAAGCTTACCAAGGATAATGAAAAGCATAGGAAAGTTTGCAAGAATGTGAAACAAACTAGCGCCAAATATGCCCGGTCCGATAAGGCCGAAGAATTTATTCGAACCATTCGAGATATAGCTTTGTCCAATAGACATCAAGTATTGATAAACCACGATCAAGAAAAGATGTCCCCAAAGCTCACTTGTGCATGGTAAGAAACCGTATTGAGGTTCACATGTCACACTTGCACCCTCTATTTTCCAACAAAATCCCATCAAGATCGCCAAGAACATAACAAAGCTGCCATTCTTCCCATATATATTCATTTCTTTCGTGTTTTATATCGACCAAAAGCTCGAGAACTTCAGTGAGGTTTTGGAATCCTGACCTTTAAATGGCCAGTCAGGTTGGCTCGATATAAGAAGAGATTCTAATGAGGCTTTTCGAACCACCTTGATATAAATGAAGAAGCTAGGTTAGAGTACGTTTATGTGAAGAAGATAGTCTAGGATTTTAAGGAATTTTTAGAATATTTGTGGGTGTTTGAAGGGGTTTGTTTAAATAAGATGTTTTGTAGTAAGGAATAAGAAGACAAAGATTGTTGCTTGTAGGAAGGTTGCGATGGTTTGACTTGAAAAAATCTTTATGTTTGTGATTAGTTACTAGAAAAAAATGATGATTCAAAGATAGTGTGAGTAGGTGGCGATTACATATCCCACTCCATATAAAGGAGGTTTGTTTGAATGAGATCTCATAAAATTTTAATAAAATCGCGTGGCATTCTTTTCTCCCAAAACTCATCCATCGTCCGATCAAAGATAATTATGAAAGCATTAATCACCAACCGTTTCCCCAAAATTGTGAACATCCTCGGAAGAAAAACTCTATCAAATCAAATGCTCATCCATCATAATCTGTTACCAAAATTGGTGAATCATATCAAAATCAAATCCCCAAACCCTCCCATCAGTATTACATCATCCTTAATTTTTGGTAAGATTTATTTTTATTATTTTTTGTTGCTTTCGGTTTTATAAAATTAGGGTTTTATTTACGGTTTTCAATTCCATTCATTTGGTGGTTTTCATCACTCTTATGCTTTCTTGAAATTAGGATTTAGGGTTTAATTGAATGCAAATCAAGAATTAGTTAATAGTTTGTATTGATTGAAGTAGGTGTTCAATTCTATTGTTTACACTTATGATTTTCAATTGGTATGGTTTTAGTTTATAGTGAATTAGGTTTTCAATTTGTATCATTATAATGAAATTTTATGTTATTTTGGTAATTATTTGGTGCATTATCCTTTTATTAATTTAATTTCTTCTTTGTGAGTTTTTTGCTTATGAAACTAGGTTATGAATGATGCGGGTGTATATTGTGAGTGACTTTTGATTGGTCTTGCGTGTTCGCCTATATGACATGTTGGGTATAAAGCTTCCGTCAATATTGTGTTGCGGTAGTTTGGCGAAACGAGGTTCAACTTTACCAAATTTAGGCAAAATGAGCATGGGGATCTTCATGCTTCCCGTAATTTTGTGCATCATTGATGGCACAATTGGAGTATGGAAGAACCACTCCCATTTGCATCGTTCATTACATTAATCTTCCCAAGTACTTATGTAAGAAAATCACTTTAAATAAGTTGTATTGCTAATTGTTACATTCTTTATGTCGTTTAAGTGACTATAAAGTCCGTCGATTATCATGAACTTCTCTTGATAAGATATAAAAAATTGGCACATTAGCATTTAACGAAACAACTTCTAGAATCTCATCAAATATGAGTATGAGACTTGGACTAGGTCATAAAGATTACAAATTTGTAATGAAGTATGATGTGATAAGTTTGTTAGGGAATGAGACCAATTGACCATTACCATCTTTGTGTACAAGATCGAAAACTTAAGAGGTGCTCAAGTCAGTGGAAACTGGTTGTCTTCAATGTCGTCTTAGATGATAATTTAGGCACTTAGGTTAAAGAGATTCGAGAATGCCAAGCCTAATGCTCTTCTCCGAATGTGTAAGCATTAGTTAGTAAAATGTGCAAAAGGCCGATGTTCCCATAACTTGTCAAATGCTTATGTTTATGAACTTATGTACTTACTTTATCAATTTTGTGCAACTTTAGTTTTAATTTTAATGATTGATTTTATAGAACCATAATATTCGTTTTTTATTTAGTGAATTAACTAAAATTTAAGAAATTTGCAGCTTATGGTCAATTCTTGAAAGCCAGCGGCGAAGAAATGAACATCATCGATGGACGAGGATCTAAGATGAAGAAGGTAAGTTCACATTTTAAAATGTTCAAAATTTTGAAGTAAATTGAGTAGGGACTGGAACATACAACATATCCATTTGCCACATTTTTCATATATAGTCGATATGCATATATGGTCTTCACGTAGAAAGACTAGGATTTTACTTCAAGATGGGGATCACAATATGATATATGATAAATAATTCAATTTCTTTTACAAATCACGTACATTTATTAACATATTTGTTCACAGATTTTTTATCTCAATATCGACTATTGTCATCGACCCTCTTGAATATCAGTGTCTTGAATCAACAATAGAGAACCACAAAGTGAGTTGATTTTGATCTGTTTCTCTTAGAGGTTGTTTGAAAATAATTATCTTAAAGCAAATAAGCGGTTTTGTGTGTTTGGATAAAATTATGCATTATTTTAGATTACATGTTGATCATTTATAGTTGTTACTATGACCAATTCCAAACACCTTTAAATGTTCATTTTATATTTTTAGTGTTCTAATGATCTTGGCATTTAAGCTTCTGAGATATAGTTGTCGTTATCAAGAATCATTGTTCTAATGATGCTACACCAAAAGGTAATTCTGGTTCTATATATTTTTTGGAATATTTATATGTGTATTTGGTGTCTTATTTTGATCAGTTTACTTGTGTGGGTTGATTTGGGTTACCTTTTGTCTCTAATGGGTCAAATATGTGGTGATTAAATGTCTTTTGCTATGATTGAGGCTTTTTTTTTTTTTTTTTTTTTTTTTTTTTGAATTTGTAGTTATTATGTAATTTCATGAAATCTTGGAGTGAGTTTTGACCTTAAACTTTTAGTTGTGTTATAAAGCGATAATGGTGACTTGATGATTAGAATCAAATTATTCAAGGGCATATAAATAGGGATTAGTTGGGCAATTTTACATTTATCTCGACAATATTTAGTAATTCCAACGTTGATTATCTAATTCTCCAATGTTTTTTTTTTTTTTTTTACCTATAATCGGTTTCTCGTACACTAAGGGTGTTTGTTTGCTTTTGGGAGTTATAGTTAGTCTCTTGAGCATCGAATGTGAAGAATTTGTATCAAGAAGCTCTCGATTTACAGCGATGTGGAGACTTTATAAGTTGATTAGGTGAATAGGTCGGTTGACATTTTCACGATATATAATTCATGATTCAAGTATAAATATGGTCCATGGTTGTATTCATTAACAAACACTTTAATGTTGTGACACGATGCGGGAACTTATGATGATAGAAACAAAGATGGAGGCTCAAATAAATCAATCGGGAATGAGGAAGAGTATAGGCATGGAGCTAACAATTGTCTAAAATTGAAATTGATCTTTGTGGTGAGTTTTCATGCCTTAATTTTTGCCACCATGGCAACACCTACAATACATTTTATTTGTATTTGAAGTTCAAAAATACCATATCCGAATACAACTTTCATTTGGTTGTACACCACATATGATCGGTGTGTTTTTTATAATAGTTCCTAATAAGGTTATTGTTGATTCATAACGAGATAAAGTGAAGGCGAAACATCCGAGAGTTACATATCGAAGATTGTGGGTACCCTACTCGGTATTTTCGCATCATCTCTATGCATTTTGAATCAATGAGTCTTGATCGTATGTGGATTATATTTAACGTATGGGAAGGGTAGTCAAATGTTGAGTGTTTTAGTGAAATGTTGAGTGTTTTAGTGAAATGTACAAATATTTGGTTTGAGAATGCCGAATGTTATCTTCGTTTATTTTTCTTACTTTAGGTAAGAGGACACCTTTTGAGAGTTCAAGTAAATTTCCATTAGTAATTAGCGCTGCCTTTCTTAGAAGCGATTAGATTCGGATGGATGGCTATCAATGCTACTTTATCAATGTTGTTTTGGAAGGTTGTTCCACGTGTGAGGTGCTTAGATGTGATGGTGGTAGGTTCATACAAATTGCTAATCAAGTATTCATTAGTACTTTAATAATTGTTGAGATTTGTATACTTTTTAAATGGGTATATGTTAAGCAGTTGGACTGGTGGAAGTCTCTTTAAGAGTGAACACCTTGAAAACATTTCTTTCCACAAACACACTCAGATTCTACTTGGTAAATGACCGGTAGTATAAGGCGTGGACACCATTTGCCTTTAGTTTCTAATTAAATATCTTAGCGATGTCACATCGAGTCAAAGACTTGCCTCACCGGTTAACCTCAGCAGGAAAACCTCATTCGTTTGACTCGAATATACCGTGTATACTTGAATATAAGTAGCACACCGACTAATCTTAATGCACCCATAGAGCTAAAGATGTTCATCTCTTTTATTGTCCCATACTTGTGCTCTTTATTGGAAACACAAAGGAAAATAGCTCCATGAACTGCGTTGAACGAATCTTATATTTAAAGATTTTCGGTTCATATTCGTTTGGTATGTAAAGACTTAACTCTCTCAAATGTTATGTTATGCAAGATGATGAGAAATAACTACTAAGAGTTTGTTTGGTTGTTATTGTGCGATTCTTAGCTTTTCGAGATACAATGATTGCAAATGTTTGTGATAAGTGAAAAAGTTGCAGGATAGTTATCGGCTTTTGGATTGAAGGTGTATGAGGATATAACAACATGATAATATGTGAGAGATGGTTGCCATACTTTCATTGCAGTTATTAGTGGATGGCATGGTATGTAGTTACGTACAAACATGCTTTAAAATTCCCTGCATCTTTTTATTAATTGCCACATTTGATAGTCATGTATTAAAAATGTTTGATAAGACTGTACACTTAACGACTGAATGGTAAATAAAGAATATGTTATGAAAAGTTTATTATATAAATGGATATTGATTTCGATATTGATTGGAAGGTGTATAAAAGGTTGTATATGTTGATCGACTTTTGACTTTTTAGGTATGTTCCTTGACGACTAACAATCCCGACTTCGTATTCAGTTGAGCTTTCTTGATCTTTATCTCCTGAAATTTACTTATGGGACGTGTAGGATGAAATGAAATAAAAGAATGATATATTTTATTTTCAAAGTGTATCAAAATCTTCTGACCTACTATAACATTTTATTAGAAAAGGTTTATTATTTCGATAGTATAGTTTTGATGTCGATTAGATATATGTTTTGATCCATGCTAGAAACCTACCAATGTTGACATGATACCAACCTATGAGACACAAGTATAATTCCACCTCTAATCTTGAGCGTTCTTTCCATTATGTCTATGTAACAATGAATACATATTTAAGCTTTTGCGGGCACATTACATAAAGTGAAAAGTTTTATAAATTAGGACTTGAGAGTTTGATAAGCGAGTAAGAATGAAAAAAGTTTAAATAGACAAGTACTAATAGAAGAAATGTGTATTACAAGCTCCAACAGCGATTATATAGAAAATGTGTTGTGACTTTCAAGTTTAAAAGAGGATTTGAACTCCTTTGAGAAAGTCTAATAATAGTTGAAGTAAAGATTGGATTTTAAGCTATGTAGAGATCTACCATTTTACCAAAGCCAAGGCTTAAAAGGATATGAAAGTATGGTGATCTGGATTAAAAAAAATAATAAAATAAAAAATAAAAATAGGATAAGGAGAATGTTATTTGCCATTCATCAAATTACAGTAGATCATGTGCTATCTGGAATATCCTTCCAAGAAACTTGCTAGGCGTGTATTGTCTTTTATGGTTTACAAGCTCTTATTTGAATGGGTCGTAAGGGATATATCATGTCAAAATGGGTTATACTTTTTCTTTTGGTTTTGGATTATACTTTTCTTTTCTTCGGTAACTTATTAACGTAGATCATATTTGTTTTCTTGTCTGACGGATCTTTGAGCTGGATCGAAATTGAGAGTATAAATGGAATGCATCTTTGAAATGGTAAGTTTGCTTCTAGTTTTTTACATCTTGAACATGATCCTTAGTTACAATGATTTCTTTTATATATAGATAACTCTTTTTCTTGGAATGAATGGCGGACAAGGGAATCACTTATTGTTAGAGGTCTTTTCCTCATTTGGTGACCCTCGATATCTTTGTAAGTTCTTATTATCTTATAACTATAGATAGTTACATGTAACGATTGTATTTGTATTTGATCCTTTTTAAGCGTCGGGTCTTCTTATTACTATTTCTCTCCTTCAAGGTAGTTATTAAGTATCCATTATTTTCCCTACATACTTTAGTTTTGAAATGGTTCCATGATTTGAACCCTTGAACTTTTTTATAATATGGCCATTAGTTAAATTAAGTAGGACTTCTTTGAATTTAAGGGTGTTGAATTAAGGGTGTTTGGGATTGTTTTTAATGATGATCTGATTTTATCTCTTGTAACTATATCGAGAGTCCATGGGCTCATGGTCATGAAATTCTTTGTAAATGTATACATCAAGAACTCTAAATAGTTAATTTGCATGATCTTAGATACTATTCTTGTCGGTTTGCTTAAGATACTATTCTTTTGAATTATCTAAAGGTTGCCCTCCTTGATACCCAGGCAGAAAACTCTAAATAGTGAAGCTTGCCCTCATTGATACCCAAACCACATTCATGGAAGGTCTCTATATATCTATCTATCTCTCTTTATGTATGTATGTATGTACACGCACACACACATATGAGCATGGTAGTTACATATTTGAGCTTATAGTTGGTACACCAATAGATCATACAGTTCCCGCACTTAATAGACTCCAGGAAAGAAAGGAATTGTATTATCATGAAGCTAGCCCAATTATAAACATCAATGAGTAGCCCCATTGTTTTTACATTTAAAATTTTTTCGTTTTATTCTAATTTATATTAAACAATATAAATTTAAATTACAAATATCTTAAATTATGTAAATAATATCTTAAAATATGTCAAAATAGGTTATGTGTTGGTAGTTGGGTCAGGTAAGCTAAACCAAATATGAGTATACTTAGAATTGCAGTGTTCATTAGGCGGGTACTGTTCATTAGGAAAAACATTCCCATTCCATCAACAATTTTGACATGATTTTGATTCTGAAATCCGTGTCCTACTATTTTCATGGGTCAATAAGGTTAATGTGTATCTAAAGCGGTCAATAAAGTTAATGTATATCTAAAATGGGTCAATGGGGTTAATGTGTGAAATTCTAACCACACTATTATGGATCTTTCTTTATTCTTGAATTAGAATTGGCATGCAATGTGTTGGATTTCTTGGCTTAAAATAGTGGATCTCGTTAAGCGATCCAATAGGTCTACCCTTTCGATTTTAAACATTGCTTCTTATGTAAATAAAGTGAAACTTCATAATTCCATAAAGCGGGACGATACATTTAGACACATGTATTCCTCTAGAAGGCGATATAACCATATATCTTTTTGCTTGGGAGAATCTTGGTAAAAGATAGTCAGAGATGCTCTTTGTTATTCTATTCATTTGAATATATGTATGCAAGGGCCGAACACACCTTATGGAGGACAAACACAACTTCGTGAGTTAATTAACTCCCGGACGTCCGATATGCCATTAACACACGTCTGGAGGGATTCTAGGATAATTGCTCTTATCTCTGGGCTTGAAAGAGATACCTTTCGGTGTCGCTCTTTGTTTTTACTATATCTGATTGAAATCACGCTTAGATGTTTATAATCATTTCACATGCTCTATAAATTTGCTAAAAGTAATTGTCGACTTCTAATAGCGCTTAAAAGTAATATTAGTAGTTTCTCACATCACAGGTTACATCCTCGGTCGGGTTGTATTGGGAATGAGCTTCCGGAGTTGCTTAGCCCACAATATCGCTTTTCAATAGCTTGAAATTGAACAAAGGTGTGTCCTTTCTATATTCATCAACACGGGTATGTCATTTCTACTCTCGACTTCTTTAATGTCATTACCCAATACAATAAGCCCATGCACCGGCATTGATAACGCACCACCACACATTGTACTATAGCTTTTTATTAGTCAAAGGGTATTTGAGAGATGAGAACAAAATGCTTAGGGATACTTTTCGCAATAGGTGATTAAAGCGGAAACAATTTCTTGAAAGTTAATACTAGGAAAGAGATATTTGATCAAGGTTTGTTTTCTTGCATACTACTTTTTAGTACTTTAGCATCCGTTTTATTTTCAAAGTATTGGTGTCCATCTATGACTTAACCAAAGAATAGTATGGTAGTTGTTGTCACAAAATATAACATTTGATGTCGACTACTTAAACACATGCTTTTTAAATGAGAATCTATCGACAAATTCAAATCTATTATACTCAAAAATACATGATCTCCTATTGGCCTTTAGATTGTCTAATTGGCATCATTTAGTAATAATAGCAAATTCTTAATGAACTCATGTTCTCTAAAGTAAATATCGGTAGGCGTATTCGACACTTACGAAAATTGCGTAAGATGTTTGGCACAACATTCACCATGTTAAGCGGTGAAAACTAAAAAGATATTGTTGCTTTAAGTTTAGTATATGAAATATATGTTGTCGTATTTTAGTATCTCACCATTAAATTATATGCTTATGAGGCTATACGCAATCATTTGTTGTAGGAAAAAGTGAAAAGCATTGAGGCATGCTTGAATGCGACTCTTCATTCGGTGAGAATATGTCCAAAATGAGCGTAGACTCAACGGGAGAAAGCGTAAAGTCGGTTGTTGTTACCAAGAATCTTGAAGAAACACTCTAGAGCGTGATGCCCTCATTGAGGTATGCTACTTTTGTGTTTTGAGAACACAAAACCACATTAATGAATAATGTGAAAGTTCTTATTGATCTATGGTTAAACACATTTTTAGAGGTTGCATGAAGAAAATGGCGACTTTTTGCGATTAGTCAAAGGTCGGGTTGTGTACAATTTAATACCCCCTCCTTGCTTTTACTGGGACTCCGAGAAAGAAAGGCTATTTCTACTTTGTGGCAATTAAGTACTCATAATTTTTTTTCTTAAGTGTATTAATTTTCTTTATTCTACTTTATGATGAGGTAATCATCTTCATCACTCATGATATTGCAATTGTTGCTATTGATTATAGTCATTATTATATCTTGCCGGAGACTATTGTGATCTTCTAAAGAAATCTCTTCCTTTTATTAATCATCTTTTTCATGGGTCATTGTGTATGATGCACTTATCAAGGATTGCAATGTGTCGCATTAACCTATACTTTGTGACAATATGCATTTGCATTTATGTAGTGGATAGTTAATTGACATTCAGTGTGTAGTTGTGTAGTTATTGGGCCTAAATGTTTCCCTCTTATTATTCTTGTAACTAAATGTTTGATATATATTATTTGGATTTTTTTTTTCAAAAGAATGTGATTAAAAGGTCTTAGGTGTTGTGTTGTAACAAAGATGGTAACTATACCAATGCTACAACAAACATTGTGTATAAAGAGATTATTCACAAATTATGAGCATTTTTATTCGTTTCTTTTCCTTAAACTATTATGACTCACATAAGCGTATTTTCTTGTGAACATTATACTAAGTTTAATGATATCTTGAAAACTATGTTACTAATTTTGTCTTAAAATTCTTGAAGCTAGCAGTCAATGGTAGAACTGTAGCTAGTTTCAACTTATATTAAGAAAATATTGTGCTAAATTTTTTTTATTATATATAAATTAATAGATCTATGTGTTAGCCTTGATTATTTTTATTAGAAGTGATGGTCATTCATGTCACACCCTCATGGGAAGCGGAAACACGAGGTGTAACGGAAGGAACATAAGCACAAGATAATAGAACATACCAACATTAATATTTAAAGAAAGAGTACACCATTACAATACTAGTTTAGCCGTCATCGGCAAATACATTACAAAGTTTAGTTCCCAAAATATTGTGTTCTATTACATAATGATTTGTAGCAACAAGTGAAAACTTCATTATGCAAGACCCGTAGAAAAACTTACTAACGATCACACGAAATGCATGAGAAAAGCGGGTCAACTATGAAAATAGTTGGTGAGTAAACACGTTTAGCAAAATAAGAAAACTCGAAGAGAAAATATACAAAGCTTTCGGTCAACGAAAAATAGTCCACAAAGCAAAGGCATTGTAAATCCACCGGTTCCAAGTTCGCCCATACAAAACTTGCAACTGTGTGTTCAACCTTTGCCAAAAGATAGCGTATGAAGTAGTCAAGTATAAGCGGTCATAATAGTTCACAATATAGTACCAGAATATAATAATTCAGGGATGCTCGAACATGGAGACTTTGCTTTGCTCCAACAAGGGAGACTCCTTTGTCACTCGACCACCTAAGCGACCATTATTGAGAACGCTCCTTTGCCAATAAGGCGAGACTTTTGAGACGCTCACACCGATAAGGAGACTTTACACTCACCGAGATTTATTGAGAGCGCTCACCAATAAGGCGAGACTTTATAGAGATGCTCGAACATGGGAGACTTTGGGACAAGGTCATAACATATACGGTTCAATAAATTCCAACAAGTCATAAATTCGTAATTAAGTTCAAAGATTTGATTCGAGTTCACAAAATTAAGATTCAATTTAATTCAAGTATAGTTCATGCATTCATTTAAAATGTAGTAAGCGGTAGAAGAAAGGGATATGATTACTCACTTGGTAAAGCGGGTGTGATGACAAAAGTGAGTACAATCGAGGTATAATGTGATGCTTTAGCAGGACCTATTACGAATGATATGATATGCAATGAGTTGCAATGTAATGTTATGCATGCATTTCAGTATGCTATTTATCTGGTTGCGAGTTTTGAAAATATTACTTGTCGTGAAAAATACTCTTTTGACGTCTAGACCCTTCAAAAATCACTTTTCAAGTTTTACGTCAAAATGTCATTCTACAATGGTTTTATAATGATTTATGGTGAAATTTTCACTTTTCGTCGCAAAACAATGTCGTGAATTTTCATGAAATTAACAAAATGGCTCACGAAAAACTAGTCGTAAAATGGTGTCGTCGATCGTTAGAGAACGAACTCAGCGGTTTTGGAAAGTTTGTATCGAAATCTAGAAGTTTCAGTTCGGAGTTTTCGTCCAAAAGGTCTCGAACATAAAGATAATAAGGGTTAAAGATGGTGATTTTGTCTAATTGTAGTTCAAAAAGTGAGTTTGCCAAGTTTAGACAACCATAAATAACTTACTACAACTCCGCTATACAAGCACTAATTGTATTGAAAAATATGCTCGGTGAACTTGATTTTATTAGAAGACAATTGTTCCAAAAGTTTTGCATCATGGTTAAAACAGCCCTCAACATGGACGTTCACATTACGTAACACTTGTATCGTAGAAATAATATAGTTTTGAGAAATAATAGTTACGGCAAGTTTATAGAAGCGTGTATATCTTTGTCGTTTCAAATCCGTTTTCTCATTATAATCGTCCTTAGCTTATTATCAAAGTATACTAATATATTTTGATAAGTCAAATAATTTGTGAAGCTTAAGGCTCGTTTTGACCCGGACAAAGTAAAAGCAAGGCGAAATTTGAAAAGTATATTTTCGTCGTCAAACTTGTAAAATCCATAACTTCTTCGTTATAACTCCGTTTAATCCGTTCAATGACCACGGATTCGTTTTAAAGTATATTTTCTAAATATCAAGGCCAAAAAGTCGTGCCTACTGTCGGTTTTCCGAAAATTAAAACAAGGACAGAACCTATTTTATAGTTATCGAAAATAGTTTTCTCGGACAAAACCTATTCTAATCCCTTCAAGTCAACTCCAAAACTAATCTAATCCTACCATACACCTTCTTAGGGTGTCATGGGTTCCTAATCACCATCAAGACCAATGAATACCAAGGGATAATTATAGGATGACCATAATATATATATAACTCTAAAATCAAGTAAAAATGGTATAAATCCCATATGTCTTGCATGTTGCTCCAAAATGAAAAGATACATATGAAATGAAGAGAAACATGAAAATGATAGAAACATGCTTACAAGTGAATATGATGAGGTGTAAGTAACAAGGTTAAACCTAAACACTCTTGGTTTTATTTCAAAACCTTATAAAGAGTATTAACTAGATTGTATAAACACTTGGACTTGAAAAATTTTTGATCCCTTTGAAACTCTCTTGATGGCCGGTTTGGATGAAGAGAAAGCAAGGAGAGAACTTTTCTAACTTGGTGAATTATTTGAGTATGAAATGAGAAGATTGAATGTGACTTTTAAGTAAGTGTAAAAACATAAAATTAATGAACCATGCATCATTTAATGACCACCTCCCCGGTGGTCGGCGAGGGGGAGGATAGATATTATTTTTTTTTTTTTTTTTTTTTTTTTTTTTTTTTACTTATATATATAATACATAATTTGTAAGAAAAGGTGCAAGCAAATATGTAGTTATATGTAACTTGTAAGGTAAATGATAATTTTTAGGTAAAAGTAATTTTAATAGATCAAAATAAAGTATAATGAGATCATAAAATTGTAAAATACATTCCTTGTGAATTTTGGTGATATAATAATTATCGTGAAGTTTTTAAGAAAAAGCGTCGTAATAATATAAATTTAACGATTTATATACAAAATAAATTTAAGACACTAGGTAAACTCAAAATATAGTTTTTATAAACTAAATGTAAGTACAAAATATATCGGGATCATTTTTGAAAGTAACGGATTAAATATTCAAAATAATAACTCACGCCGATAACGTTTATTTAATATGAAATTTACGCGTTAAATGTGAAATGCAATGTCATGAATGAACTAACATGATGCATATTTAATTTAAAAATGACCGAATTTGAGAATTGTGACAATTCACGATTAGGAACTTTGTAACGTGTGTTAGATATCGTGATAGAATACTCAGCGGGCTCGTGGATTGGGCTAAGCTAATTGGTTAAATGATAAGGTATGCTAAGCCGTGTATAAGCTTAAGCATCCCAGCCCAATCCAAGTCCACGAAAAGCCCATGGAAAGCCTTTAGGGCAACAAACCTCTTGTACTATAAATACCCTCAAATGGTCATTTGAGGGGTGTGTAAAAGTGTGTGTGTGTGTATTTTCTCTCTCAAGAAATATACAACTTTATTGTGTTATCTTATCCTCTCACATACGAATATAACATCAAGTCACCATCTTTCTCATCTAATTTTACGCTTTGTTTGTGTTTGTGTTTCACGAGTTCTCATAACTTTGGTTAACGTGGGTATTTCGTGATAAGGTTGATACATCGTAGTGGTCCTACAATTGGTATAACTGTGAAAATTTTGGCGGGAAAACTTGAGTAAAATTTAAATTTTGAGGAGACTAAACGTTCAATTTTTACTTGAGATTCAAATTTTGGTTTAATGTGAAAATTTTGGTCAAAATTCAAATTTTGGGCCTAAATTCAAATTTTCAGTCAAATTTGATGTCAAAATTGTCATAACTCAAAATTTTCATACGATCTTAGAATTGATTTTTATAGTGAATTTCAAATTTTGAGCGAAAATTTTTAAGAACTAAGGTTCTGATCGACTTTCGAAACACCTCAACCGAGCTTAATCTTCATCAACCACAACTCCTTTATCGTTGAATCGATCCTACATCAACTTTGTCGGATCATACCTTCATCAATGGCAACTCGAAAAGACATTCATGCGGTAGGTGCGAAACCGACCTCCTATGTTGGCAAAAGGTGGTTATCTTCAATGGACAAGTCGAATGCTCCGTTACATCAAGAACAAACATAATGGCAAACTCATGATTAAATCCATTCGGGATGGACCCTTCAAGCCTCGACAAGTTCATGTACACGGAAATGCGGATGCAACACCTCCGTCGCACCATCTTACCGTCTTGCAATACGAATATGAATACACTGCTGAGAGGATCGAAACAAGTCGAAGCGAGATGACATGGCAATTCATATTATCCAGCTGGGTTTACCAATTGACATCTTTGTTGCGGTGACGGTTGTGAACTGCTTCGATATGTGAGAACATGTCGACGACTTTGTCATGGAGCGAAATTGGTCATCAAGACATGGAGAACAAGTTGCTAAGCGAATGGGAAAAGTTCACATCTACACGGAGAATCTATTGAATCCTACTATGGAAGGTTTTGCACTTTGATGAATGAGCTAATCGAAACAAGGCGACACCCGAACTATCGTTCAAAACATCAAGTTCCTAAACAATCTTCCGGAAGAATGGGGACGATATGTCACTATTGTCAACCAAACAAAAGACTTACATCGGGTGAACTTTGATCAAGCTGAATGATTTTCAAAACAAAACCAAGTCGAAGTGAATGAAGTCGGGAAAGAAAGATTGGCAAAGAATCATGATCCATTGGCACTCATTGCAAAGACTCAACCCGGTGAATACACAACAACAAGCTTCATCATCTTCCAACAACAACAACTTGCGACAATACATTCCACAACCACAACAACAATTCTATCCGGATCAACAATACGGGAACAAGGAATCACGATCTGAAGGCGACCCGAAGCGACCTTGCAACAAATATACTCTTTCTTGGGTAATGCACTCAAAAGTCGCTATTCCACACCAACTAACAACAACCAAAGGATTTCGTCAAACACTACGCAGCGGAGCAAATTGCACGGTAGGGTGCCAATATGGGTAATCAAGGTCAAATGGTTGGAGTTATTGGGAATCGGCGGATATCTCTTTGGATTTCGTGATAGATAATCGGTAGGTTCCATATCAGGTGTCAGATGAGACGAATGTTGGGAATAAGCGATGGTGTCGAGAATCGGAATGTTGCGGCTCCGGTCGTTAGGGAATCATGGAAATGTGAATCAGTGTCAGTTAAGTGTTATAAGCGCAAAGAATGGGTCACATGGCAAGGAATTGTCCTACTAAGCGCAAAACGATCATGAGTATCTTGAAAATTGTCTGTTGGTACAAAAGGAGCGCTTTGGATTCAGGTTAGTCTTGAGGAACATGACTTTATGGCTATTAT
This sequence comes from Chrysanthemum lavandulifolium, assembly GCA_022545495.1. Taxonomy (NCBI): domain Eukaryota; kingdom Viridiplantae; phylum Streptophyta; class Magnoliopsida; order Asterales; family Asteraceae; genus Chrysanthemum; species Chrysanthemum lavandulifolium. The sequence goes on along the minus strand of CM040243.1, from coordinate 24,208 downwards.
GGATGATTTTGAAGACCTCGAGGAAATCAATGCGAATGCATCTTCATGGCAAATCTTCAAGAGACTAAGTACGACTCGACTCGGAAGCACCTCCTGTATGACGGCAACGCCGTGTCGAGGTACCAATCATTGATCCATGCTATAACAATATCATATTTGATGTGTTTACTCATGACGAACAACATGCAGTGGCGCCGGCACCTACTTATGATACATACTGGACAATCCGGGTTATAGCAATACTAACTCAAAACTCGAAGTGGATCCTAGTGGAGGTACATGTGGCACAAAATACTAAGAGGCGATGAGGAAACACGTGCCTATTTTGAATCATTAATCAATAACTGTGGCATTGAAATTGAAAAAGTTGGTAAGGTCAATCGCGAAGTTAAGGCCGCAAATAAGAAATTGACCGCTGAGCTTGAGAGTTACAAGGAGCACGCCAAAGCCTATGAATTTCATACAAACAAAATGTCCGAATTAGAAATTGGTTATCGAGATTCTGTTTTAAGAGAAAAACAATTGCAACTCAAGAATGAAACACTTGATGTGAATTTGAACTTGAAAATAAAATCTTTAAACAAGGAAATTTCTGATCTAAATGACCAAATTTCTAAACAAAAGCACTTTTTTCGATCTTGAAAAGAGAAGAAACAATTGATTCTTGATTTTTCAAAGCGAGAAGATTCTCTTCTTGATGAAATTCTTGATAAAGCGGAAAAATCAAAACATTGGACAATTTGCTTCTTACAACGGGTCATTCATTAAATCAAACAATATGCTTTCTAACCAAGTAAATCCGCGCGTTTCATACTTCACATAAGATGGCACTTGGTAACGACCCTTCTTCGTTTCTCAAGAAAGCTCAGAAATCTCAGAATGTGTTGCACAATGGAAAACCTTTGCATGAACCTATAATTGTGCATGATTCTCTTGAAACGTTGGAACTATCTGAGGAAAGTAGATCAAAAATGAAACAAAATCATCCAGAAATCAAACCTAATGATTATAATAAATGGAACCAAATTAATGGTATTTCGTTTGTTTCTCAATCAACGTTTTCCACCAAACCAAGTGTTTCAAACAAAGTGTCAACACAGGTTTCAAAATCATTTTCAAAACCGGGTTGTTGTCTCCAATTCTCTTTCGAACATTGAACAAATGTCTTCAAACAATCCTTTTAACACAAGTGATGCGAGAAGTATTTTGGAAAATGTGAAAACTAGAGTGCGGATCTTCAAAACGGTGAAAACTAAAACCAATATTACAACAAACATACGGTTTAATAGTTTTGATATTGAGCGAAAAAGTTTTTGAAACTCAATTTCCCTCGGTGACTAACATCAACTCAAGGGTAATTCATTTTGAACAAGCCTTTTGAAAAACGGTGACTTTGTCAAGGACCATAAATCCTGGTAAAGCAAGCTAATGAAAGTGTTGAACACATCAAATTTTTGGAAAATCTAAATGACTCTCTCTTGAAGATGTTACGACTCTTGATATTATGTCCATCATTTTGCAAACATATTACATTGAAGATCATGAAAGACTCACGGTCTGAGACCTCAAATTGTTTCAAAATATGAAAAAGCTCTTATGAAACTTGAAAAGAAAATGTCTCATATTTTAAACAACTTGATCATAAAAGCGAGGAATGCAAATATGACAAATTGTCGTATGGCGTGCCTACAATGACATGAAAGCGAAAATGATCTTTTGAGGGCTCATTTGGAAAGTCAAAAAGGAAAGGTAGTAAAGCGTGATTAAAAACCATTGACTGCGGAGAAAGCAAATGTTCCCAAACCGGTTTCAAACCAAAATGTCTGTTTCTATGCCTCCTCCAAAAGTCAATGAGAAAATGTTTCATCAAAACCATCACTCCACTGCCTACCTAAAAAAGCGTTGATAAGGGAAAAGCGGTTGTCGAGAAACCAAAAGTTTTAGCTTTGGCCTTTTTAAGATGAGTACCACTAATAAATGCGCTCCACATCTAAAACATATGGAACAAACAACATAAGTTTAGAAAAGCACTCTAAAGAGAATAGGAAAAGTGAAACCACCTCCTTTTAAAAATGTGAATCTAATCGTGTGCCTTACCTTCCTACGGGACTAGAAAGCACCTCTAGGAGCGGCAGACTAAAGCCTAAGAGCAATACAAGGAATAATAGAGTCTCGCATGCCTCTAGGAGTAGTAGCTTGAATAAAGAGAAAAAGTAGAAGAACACCATAGGAATTTACAGTTTTGAATAAGAAAGACATTTCATCAGAATGTCTTGAACACCATGAAACTTGCTAAGTCTAATGAATGTCTTGAATCTCTTTGTTTAACTTGCAAGAAATCTTTAACTAATGTTCATGATATTGTGTTTCTAAGAATGAGATTGTTAAACTGTTAAGAAGAATGTCCCAAAAGATCTTCACGCTAAGCAGTAGGAAGACTAGTTGCATAACTTAGGCTTTACCTCTTGGCGGGAACCAAAGTGTATACTTTAGGGATGATATTTGAAACCCACGGTAGAACTTTCACTCGAGAATGGTAAAATGAGTGATAAACCGAACTCCTTGTAGAAAACCTCTTTGAGTGTGATCGAGTTTTACCTCAACCCAGAAGGAACCTAAATCAAAACGGTTTCCACAATATTCTTTTTACATTCTTGGCGGGTTATCGAAATATATCTTTGGATAAATCGACTCGGGTTGCTCCAAGCACATGGCCGGGAATCGAAGGCTGCGATCAATTTCGTGCGGAAATTCATGCGAACCGTCGTTTGAAATGATCATGTAGCGCTATCATGGGTTATGGAGATCTACCTTTTGGAAATTATTTGATCACTCGGGTTTACTATGTCGAAGGGTTGGGACACAATTTGTTTCGATCGGGCGATTACGTGATGCGGATTTAGAAGTTGCTTTTAGGAAAATGCTTGCTTCGTTAGAAACTTAGATGGCTTGATCTCTAGCGGGAATCGTGATACAAACTTGTATGCTATCGACATCAACAAAATGGCCTCTTCATCACCAATATGTCTTATAACACCCCACCCGATAAGGGCAAAGATGTCTGTCTGGTTTCATATCGAGAACTTTAAATCTCTGTACAATAGCGGAAGCCTTTACAAAATATTCAAAAGAAAACATAAATAGCTAAAGTTCAAAATAAATCTAAGATCTTTATGGTCAAATCTTGCTCCATTTCTACTCTCGACCCGGATCGGCTATCCCATAAGCTCATCTTGAATACCTAAAACACTGCAGCGAGGAAAAGAAATGCGGTGAGCTTACAAAGCCAGGTGAGCAGATATAACAAAAGCGAAACTAAACATAACATAAATACGAAATGAAACAAATGAAGCGATTAACGAAGTCGCGTGAATAAGAATGATGAATCATTGAGGATTACGGAAACACAAATATCTAATCAGGAAGAACACATAACAAATAAGAACAAACACATAGCATATAGATGACACAAAGCATAACACATCAAAATAACGGGCATTTAATAAATCGGAAATTGAGTGCATATAAGCCAAGCGGAAAGTCTAAAGACTAACGAAACAATTCCTAGAAAGTAAACATGGCATTCACAGGTTCAAATAATTAGATTTAATAACTTACCGATATCGTCATAGCGGAAATAACAGTGATCAACACATAGCGGTTCACGCATACAAAGAAAACATAGTAGGAAAAACTATAACAAAATAAACAAAAGACATAGCATAGCAAATAGCAAGTCATCAAACCGAGATATCATGAGTTAAACCATTTCGGATCAAACCTTAACATAGCGAGTTTAAACATGGCGGATCGCATAGACAGAGCGGTACACTAACGAGATAGGCAAAGTTTACAAAATTAACTAAACAAATTATACATACTAAACTCTCGAGCGATTGATTATCACTAACATAATCATCACCGCGATCAACGAGTTCACATAACGATAAGCTAACATAAAATCGAGATAACCATGCGAATCACATATAAACATATTAATCGTATCCTAGCATAGTGAGCGGCGATCTCATAAACATGTCAAAGCATAAACACATTTAATAAACATATAATAATTGGTATATAAATGGAAACATTGACAAATACGGAATCATAAGCAGAATATCTAACACGAAATAACAGATACATATTTAGTTATCTACCACGAGCCGAACATATCATATCGAAGTAACTTTCTTATTAGGAGGGTGACCTCGGAATACCTTATATAATATGGGGAGACCTCGATAACAAATGGAGTAGCTAGCTCCCGAATTTGTGAAGGCAGCGTATTGCACGACATCATCCACCGGACAAATCATATCGGATATGAGATCGGATCTAGGATGCATCCATCGCCCGCGAGGTCAGTGCGCCATATTATTAATAAATAGATAATAGAAAGGGCGTGGCGAGAACATCACTCTTGCCCTAGAGTCATGTCGAGGTGCATCTTTGACACGGACATGGAACCCCATGACTAGTTAATATTTGGCTCGGGTGTCAAACTATCTTAGGTCAAACCAATCTTGAGAGATGGCACGGATCATAATCAAACACAAGGTCATGAGATAACATATCGGATAGTTCATATTATAAGGTTCATATTCGACATTGAAGTCGAAGTTCTTATCACAATCACAAATCATACATTCATATTTAGAAGTTCATAGTTACACTTAATGAGGTTCAACAAATATGCATATCGATGTCTTCATAACACAAGTTCACAACACATATTGCATGGTTCAATAAAAGCAGTGCGAGATAACAGCAGATCAAACAAAGCGAGAATGGGGTTCATAGCAAAGGCTTAGGAAACCCTAATATAAAAGCTAATGAAAAGAAAGCGTTATAAGGACCTTCCTTGAAAAGGTCGAATATCTGTACCTTAACGCGAATGAGAGAAAAAGCAAGCGAATGAATGAACACGAAGATACAACGTCGCGTCTCCTTCAACGAATCTTGTAGCGTGTAAGGGATGGGAAAAACAAGATCAAAACCAAACAACATCAACATCCTTTAGAGCCCTAGACATCACGACCAGCAGCAACACCATCAGACTCACGACAAACAACCATCCTCGTGCTAATTACCTTCGACAACAGCCCCTAAACATCTCGTATAAACCCTCTCTTGAACTCCCTTGTGTGTCGACAAAGAAAAATGGGATGGAGGGAGTTCCTTTTTGCCGTAACTTTTGGGGAAAAGAGTTAGGGTTTTCTTTGGTTTTAATCTTTGTGGGCGTACAACGAGAAAGGGGGTGTTAGGAATTAGAAAATTCCATAGTGAAGTGTCGGTCACCCAGTGTTATCTAGCATAAGTTGGCTCGTGAACAAATTGTTAGTTACGTTATTTATTGTTTTATTAGTTAGTTATTAGTCTAGTTTAGCATAGTGCAACACCGTGGAGGAAGGACTGGGTCTTTACCCATTGTATCCACGATCCACAGAGGCCGATGGGAGGTCGTGTATTTGTAGTATAAATACCCCTTCCATCCATGGAAGGGTGGTGCTCATTTTAATCTAATCTTTCATTTGTGTAAACCTCTAGCAAAGAACACCTCTCTCTACTAACTCTCTAACTATGGCAAACATGTATTTTGATCATCCAAGACCACCAGAATCATCAACACAATAAAATAACGGTCCTACAATTGGTATCAAGAGCCGGGTTGTTGTGTTGTTTTGATTTGTCGTGGTTTCTGAATCGTAATGTGCTGTTTTTGGTCACTTTTATAGTACATGTTTTCTGAGTTTTATGTGGTATAAAAGCGGTACATGTTTCGATTCTGTTGGTATTTCCGTTAAGTTATGTGGTATAACGATGTTTACATGTTTGTATTCTCATATTGGTCACAAGTCACATATCGATTCGTTGTTTACATTTGTTTTGTGTCAAAATGACTTTGTCCAAACAATGATTTTGTCCAAACAAGTATACTACCATCTGGTCATTTTTTTGTAAACTTTGTTTTACCAATCCTATCTAATACCATCTGGTCATATTTGTGGTCAAAACGGGTAATAAGGAAGCATTATTATTATGCAGTTTTCTGGGTTTGGTATTAATATGGTGGAAACTTGAGTGCGGTCTATCATTCTTGCTAGCGAGTTGTCTAAAGTTGGTTCTTTATAGTGAGTTGTTAACAGACAAGAAAGGTAGCGACTTAGTATCATCCTTGCTACTTGTTATTGAACAAGGTGGCGAGTTGGTATCAAGATTTATAGCGACTTGTTGTGTTTTTACAACTAGCGACTTATATTGATAAGTTAGCGACTTGGAAAAATCTTTGACCTAGCGACTTGTTATTTAACAAGTCGTAGCGACTTGCTTTGAAATAATGTGTGGCGACTTATGTCAAGAAAAAGAACTAGCGACTTGGGCTAGCGACTTGACTGATACAACTTGTCAGAAAGGAAGATGAAGAAGATGCTAATGATATTGACTCACGACCAAAAGACCTATACCATTCACCAAATACCAAGACTCGACCTCAGTGTTTCAACATCAGTCTCAACATAAGCAAAATGTGTCATCTATCCTATTCAACAGCCAACAACTAATCCCATATTTTCACTATCCTCCATCTTCTACAAGACTCAAAGGCTTTCACACAACTTTATCATCACAGATCTTGACTCAAACAACTTATAAGAAAATCAGATAAAATGAATGATCTCAATTTTGTTATTATTCGTGGTACTCAATGTATTATCTAACCCTTGAAAGGTCAATCTCACGAAATAATAAACATTCTTCATCGATCTAATTAATGTTTGAAACTTAAGACTTATTCATATCCGAATATAAAGAAAGACTTATAACAATCTTGCTATAGTCTTTTCCTTGATTAGATTCAACATCCAAAACTCAAATCAAAAACAAAAGCGAAAACAAAATCACATCATTCAAAACCTACCCGGGACCTTTAACTAAAGATCTTGGGCCGTCTCTTATAGACCTCTAGCCATCCACATGGCCTCGTCGTGTGCCTCAAAGCCAACCACAATGGCGAGGTTGGGACTTCATAAAGCACATCGGGTTACATTTGTTACTAATGGATTGAGAGATGGAGTACTCTTGTTTGATTGTGAAGATTAAAATGGGAGGCATATTGATGATTGATTAGGGTTGGGTCTCGTTTTGTGATAAAGTTTTGTTTCTGGTCTTACAATGCTGAAGTGTGAAAGGGCGGATGAAAGTGAGAGATTTTAGGGTTTGAGAAAGTTTAGGGTTAAGTGTGATTTGGGGAGTGCTTTATACCCGTTGAATTAGTGTGAATATGTGAGTGGATCCGGCGTGACATAGCCCTCCGTGAGCTCTTGGGCAAGCGTTAAAGTGTGGAATGGGCTCGTCACATCATGAGTTTGCACATGAGTAATGAGTTTAATACTAATTTTGAAAATTAAGCTCCATCATATTATTTTACATCGATATTTAAAGGATAACAACAAACAAATATGGAGATAAAGGATAATTTAAGTTGTGGGTGTCGATGACATGAGGTATTTCATTGGGCCATGCGAGTTCCTAAGGGTGATTGCACTTGGCATTCATTATTCATGTGCATGTAAAGTATATGTTCACAGAGTATACGTAGTTGTTTATTTGATCATGTGTCTCACTCGATCTCATGGCGGAAGAAAATTATAAGTTGGATGTGGACTAGTGATTATCACATTCGTGAGCCTAAACAAATAGTTAAAGGATATTCGTGTGTAAGGATATGTGCGTCAAAAGGTTACTCATGGGATTTATGTTTGAATGTTATGTTTGGATCGGATGATATATGAATATTAGTGCGACTTGTAATTTGTTGATGCATCGTATCTCTGAAAGCTATGTGTTGATGGTACTGCTTGAGCCTACTTGAATAATTTGTGAAGACATCTTGCGACTTACCTAACGAACCAAGTTTGATTTTAAGAATGGATTTGGGCTTTGTGTTGCTATCTCATCCGTTGGCGGAGCGCAAGATATGGTGTTATCGGTTAGGCTTCTCAAATTAGATAGTATACAGTTCGATGTTATGAGATTTGGTGAGATTTGGACGTTTTGTGACTTGAACAAAATGAGTTTTGATGAAAAGATTGATGATAAAATTTAGTATGATCTTTGTGATTTGATGGGTTGTGAGGTTTGATACTTTGGTGAATGCATTTTCACGAAAAATATTATGTCTCGCTTGAGTTGGTGGTTGAACAAAGTGGACTTGGGTTGTTTGGACGGTATTTTATTTGGATTTGAAGTGAGGTTTTTCCGGGAACGTTTACTTATTTCGCCTTCTTTCTTTCTACCATTCCATGAAGATGACTTGTTTGGGCATTTATAGAGTGTGATAAAGACTTGGCTATTTAGTTACGTTTGTGATTCTTTCTCTTTGACCCACAACGTTACTATCACTTTGTGTCTCACCCGATTGAGAATGTCAAGAGGTTTTGTACATTGGGTACAACCGTTTCTTCTTCACAAGGATTAGTACAAGTTTAAGTAACAAACCTGGGAATTTTACTTCATGATCAAGTTTGGTATATCGGGTTTACTTCTCCATGTGGTCACCACAATAGCCGATCGAATGCGTGAATGATGTGTTTACCAAAGTGTTTATTGGATGGTTGATGATTTTGATGATGTTGGATAATGAACGCTGATGAACCAACGTGATGTTCCCTAAAATGATATTCATCGAAACCAAAGTTGTCATACCACATCAAGTCGACATTGTTTACGGTTTTGTCTTGATTTTGTAAAATCCTGCGAAAGAACCTATTTCTCGGTTTAAATCATAGACTTGTAAAATCCCGTGACAATGGAAACATCCCGGTAATAGTAAAGTGCATTTCGGATCTATCTTACGGTTTATTCTTGGTTTTGTAAAATCCCGAAAAGAAACTATTTCTGGTTTAAACCATAGAGTTGTAAAATCCCGTAATGATGGAACCATCCCGAGAAAGGAAAGTGTATTTTGGGATCTTTTCTTGATGTCGGTGCTACGTTTTCTACTCAAGAAGGGATAAAAGGTGTATTTCATGAATTGGATGTGTGTTTGGATATTCGTCATGGCGCTTTGGTTATTACATGGTTTTACGGGGTTATGTGCTTTTAACCATGATCGGATGAAACCATTATCAAAGTTCATTTAAATGTCAAAGAAGGCTAGATTTGAGCTTTTATTCAAGATGTGACAACGGGTTAATTCACTATTATTTATTTGAGGTTGAAGTGAAATATCACGGGCAAGTGTACTTAGTATCCGAAGGTATCGGGGATGGTTGGATGAAGATTCTTCATGATCCTTGTTCGAACTTATTATCAAAAACAAAGACTTGGAAATCTAGTTATTGTTGGGTGTCTTTTACCTTTCTTTTACCACTGGGGAATTGGGCTCTTATCACCTCAAAATAACTATCACTTAAAGGAGTTACGTTGTAGTGCTCAATGTCACATTCAATTGTGGATTTTCAAGAGGTGATGTACGCCTTATACTTGATGGTTGGTTGGATGAAGAGTATAGAGTACTTAGAGATTCAATGGAGCATGAAGTCTCGACCGCTCTTTGTTACATATGTGCAAGTTTAAGTCACGAGTTCGGGTTAGCTTACTTGTGTCAAATTCATCATATTGGGTTTTCCATCACCGTCACAACAAAGAGCCTGACGAATGATAATGGGATGATTGCATGTTTTGCTAAGAGAGTTGTAAAGAGAGAGATTATGACGTTGCTCACTTCAGCTCAGCCTCAGACCCAAAGAAAAGAAATGTATACGCTCAAGATTATCTTCTAAAGAAGAGAAATCTTCTTATGACGTATGAACACAACAGTTCATGCCTCGCTCTAAAGAAAAGAAAAGTGTACGTCAAGGCGCTTTATCTTCAAGAAGAGAAATCTTCTTATTATGACCATTCTCATCAACATGCTTCATACTTTTTCCATGCGCTTGACCATCAAGTGAACCGGCTACCACCGATTGTTTTCTCATTCCACTTGCTCAATTATAATGAAGATGGCGACATCATGTGCTTATTTTATGGAGAGAAGTGTGAATAGAACATTCGGATGATTTTCACTTATTTAATCAAGAATGGCAACTCCGTATGCAATTCTTGGGGAGAAGAAGTGTGAAATTATGCATGGTTGATTATTATTTGAGAATTTAAATGGTCATACGGCTCTAAACTCATGTAAGAACCGAGCTTCTTCTTATCGGGTAATCTTCACATGGAGTTTCTTCTTAAGAGCCGTTAGTTGACATCTTCACAAGTGATATGAGTTTATTGACAAAGTGCTTCCGGTTAATGCTTCACGCACATCAACATGATGATTCCAACAACCTTCCGTCTTGTTTGATGTGATTGTTTGCTTGGTGTTACCATTTCGTGTGTTCGCTGCGGCTCGATTGTCGATTTCCTTGATGAACATCTTTCCGCTCTTGTTTGATTGGGAGGATTCTAGTTAAGGGATATGCAAGATGTAAGTTGATTGGGATGCTTTTTGGTGATGTTCTTGTTTTTGGTGAGTTGAAGATGTTAACTAAAGATCTATTCCCCAACTGGACAATCTTAAAGAAGGTCGAGTCTAATGATCGATTATACATTCAATCATCGCTATGTTAGAAGACTAAAAGACGATTTCACGTTGAATTTGATTATCTAAAGACTTCTTCTTATTCTTTCAGGCATTTATCAAAAGATTGTTACCATTTGTTAGGGAGAGCACTAATCGGGGAGTTTGAAATGCCAAATTTAATCCCTAATTAGACCCGCTCTTTATTCTTTCAAGAAGTTGACTCCATCATTAGACACATCCGAGCTAATGATGTTCTTCCAAGTAAAATATTTCTAGTCACACGGACTTACAAAGAGTTGTTGATTCTCAAGTGTCAAAAGATTTCAATTTGGGCTTAGGGTCGAGTAAAAACCGGAGATAAGCACCTAAACACAAAGCGAGTAAACTTGATGAACTTAATACTTCTAAGTAATTGAAGATATCCCGGAAGACAAATGTTATTACCGCAGAGAAACTCAAGGTTTGACTCATGACGAGTAAACTTGATGAACTTAATTCTTCTAAGTGATTGAAGATATCCCGGAAAACAAATGTCATGACCGCAGAGAAACTCAAGGTTTTACTCATCAAGGCTTTTAGTGTTAGTATTTCATCTACGTGGGGAAGTGATGTTAGAAAAGTTTCAAGATAAAGAGGTACACTAGTGTGTGGTGATTCAATGGTATCGCAATGATCGAGGGAGAGATTGTGTACATTGGGATGCTCAATTGTTTCACTTGAGGGCTTAATCGATGATTCGTAGATATAATCACTTATTCGTAGTTGACATCCGCATGAGATTGTCACCCGCAGATAATCGGTGACTTGGCTTGCTTCTTCAATGTTATCGCTTATTCATTCCTTGTGTATTGGTATACTTGGATACTTGAGCTTCATACACGATCATCGTGGAAGGAAAATGTGAACATGGGAGGTGTTTCATTCCCTCATGATGTGTATTCGGGAGAGCTCTTGGGTATTGGTGTACTTCGGGTTCTTGAGCTTCATACATGATCATCCCGGAAGAAAAATGTGAACATGGGAAGGTGTTTTCATTCCCTCATGATGTGTATTCGGGAGAGTTCTTGAGCATTATACAAAGAGACCGATCGCATCAATTCAACTACGGGGAAGTGTCTCTTGACACCTTTTGGAATGGATCGCTTGCACTTGGGAAAAAGAAATTTGAGAAGATTATTTATGACGGGATGATACGTTCTTTGTTCTTGTTGATGATATAACCTCGAATGAAGAATCACGGTGATTATTCTTGAAAGGAAGCGGGATTTATGATAATGGTGTGCTTCTCGTGCACTGGCTAAGGCAAGCTTGAAATAGAGCTTGAATCGCTCGCCTAAAGGATTTTCGGTTTGGGGAAGTCGCCAAAGTCTCACTTCGATGGTTCAATTTCTTTCTTCGATTCAAGAGCCCTGGAAGCTTTGGTGGTGAATGTTTAAGAGTTGATGACTTCTATCTTCTACGACGTGCTGCTCGATATCCTTATCTCGGTACTCGTATCATCATCTTCTTTAACTATATCATCTTCTCTATCTTTGTATATATTTATCTGAAAAACAAAATACAAAAATATAAAACCAACAAAAACAAAATAGAAAAATATAAAACCTTCAAAAACCCATAAAAATCAGAAAATTTCAAAAATACCAAAAATATGTTTTCCTAGACATGTCTTCTGGTATCGATAACATCTACGGTCTTATAAATGTCATTCAATAATGGCACGGGACCATAGATGAAGTTCGAGCAGGAGGTGTAAATATTTCTTTTCAAAAACATGTCACAAACTATGGCTTACTGCTATTTCTGATCGAACCCGAGCTTCAAAAAATGGCTTGCGCCATTTCAGATCAGAACTGCTCTTAAACTATGGGTTTGCTATTATTTCGATAGCAACCTGCTCTTCAAAAGGAAAGTGCTACGCTAAACCATTTTCAAATATTTCGTGCACTTATCCTAAAAACAAAATGAGGAAAGTATGTCGAAGGATCATGCCTACTCAAATATTTTTCCGCCTAAAATTCTTCGTAAAAATATTTGTTTTAACTTAATGGTGGTAAATGAGTTGCTATTAAATCAATCGATGACGAGTTTTGTAGATAATTTGCAAACTCAATCAATGACTTCAGCGCTTTTAAACTTTTCAGAAAAATGAGTCATTGATTGAGGGGGAGAATGTTTTCAAATCTATATCATCTAACGGGCTTTCTTAATTATCCTAAATGCTTAAACTGAAAAATGATGTTAACCTACGTTGAAGGACTAGGTGCCTAGGATAAGATTGTTAGGATTAGATGATTAGAGTTTGATAAACACATTATTCCCATACCTTTTATGATATGATTGATATGTTGGATTGACTTTTATTAGTCGATTGCTGTTTGGGTGATGTCGACCACCATATATTTGTATGTGTGTTCACTAACATATGCAGGTATATTGGTATATAAGAATGTTCCCGATCCGGATCCCACAAATGAATATGATTGGATGCCGAAAGGAAAGGGTAACTATATCTTGGGTTGACAAATGAAGAAACGGAGCTTAATTGGACTTCTATGGAGAGTTGGCATAAATGCAACGTGGAGGTCTCATCGCATCGCCAGATGGTTTTCTTCAAGTGATTGAAGAAATGAGCTTAATTTGACCTCGGTTGGCATTCAAATGCAACGAAGAAGTCTCACCGCATCGCAGACGGTTTTTCTTCCAAACCCTCAAAGAACAACAATGTGCTTCTCAACCACCTAACGATCTTTAGGCAGATACCATTTTAAACAATTTTGAATAATTTGATTAAATTGTTTTGAAAATGGAAAATATTGTTTTGAAAATATATTGGACTAATTTTTGAAAATCACCGGACTTCTTGTTATCAAAACCTAAGTCACTCAATTATTGACTTGTCATCGATTGAGGGAGAGTGATTTAAAATAAAATATTTTCAAACAATATTTCTTCATAAAAGTTCGTTTGTACGTTAAAATGTGGTGATCTAAAGATTTAATGTTATGTCATGGTATGATTTTCTTTAAAACTCAAAGATCTGTCAAAATGAAATTTTTCTCGTTTTGTTTGATTGTGAAATTGTTTTATTTTACTAAAAGATCTCTTAAAACAATCATACCGACACTAACAATCTTTAATGTCTTAAAATGGTCCTTATCTCGTCATTTTCAAAGTTAAATCAAGCCACGCCTTTCCCCAAAATGTTTTAAATGATTTAAATCAATTGGGATCACAAATCTCAAAAGGTTTGAAATTTTGATCGGGTAGAGATCGTGAGTTAAATCTCTTATCTGCTTTAATGGAATTGGTTTTAGTCCTTCAAAGGCACTCCCGCCTCCATGTGCCAAACGATTTCAATATACATAATGCACATGTTGAGGAGGAGGATTTATCCAAAAACCGGATGAGTATTTAAACAAGGCCACATTTTCTCCCATGTTTTCTAAACCTAATTAATTACTTGGGATCCAAAATCTCAAAGGGTTTGATATTTTGATCGGGGAGAATTTGTGATTTAATAATGAAATTTGATAAAAGGTGATCGCTTTGATTTAATTGTGCACGCTTTTCTCATATGTGCTAAACGCTTTCGAATCTTGAAGCACATATTGAGGGGAGCATAACTATCGAGGTACAAAAGCTTTTTAAAGTGATTTGAAAAGTACCTTGATTGAGTTTTCATATGGTTTCTTAATGGCTCTTGTGATTGTGGATGTGCTTCAAATTAACTCTTGCCTCTATGTGATAAAATGATTTCAAATATCCTATGCACATATTGAGGGGAGAATTTTACCATGAAAATCAAATGGCTTTTTCGTATGAAAATTGTGATCAAAGAAAATATTTCAAAGTCCTCTTGCCTCCTTGTGCCAAACAATTTCTAAATCATACGCACATGTTGAGGGGAGGTTTTCTAAATGATCAAAACTATTAAGGTACAAAATGCTTTGATCTCATATCACAAGTACCTTGATTGTTTTTCCAAATGATTTTTCAATTGGTTTCATGAAGGAATGAACAATACCAAAAGACCACCAATTTACTTTATGCATGGAGTTATAAGGATGGTTAGGTTAGGTATTCGTTCCCACGATCCGGGAGCACAGGGATCCACCGAGGACAATCCACTAGATAGTGTAGAGTCCTTAGGTATATTGAAAAAAAGGAGAAAAGTGAGATATGGGAAGAGTGCGATCGAGACGAGCTAGTACTAGAATAAACCCAACAAGGTTCTAGTTATGAAGTCTCGGTAAGCAATCAAGGGGTTGAAGAATGAAAAGAAATGAATGTGAAAAGGGTGAAAAGAAATAGCCTCCATCAATTCAACCTTAGCGCAAACCGGGTTCAATACATATACTCTTGGTGGTTACTAAGGTAACACCGGTATTGAAGACAAGACATCATGGACCCGGAGGATGCACTTTGCACTAAACTTCCCAAGCCTCTCAAGTTCCTCTTAAAAGGGCTTGTTTCATTCTCACGGGAACCGACATAATCTATCGACTTTCTCTTAGAGATTGTTGATATTGAAGAAGGAGACCTCTCCCTAGTCTCCTAAACAGGAACCAAATATGCACTATTGAGTCTAGAGCCAAGAGATCATCCACAATATCTCGTTAGGACACTAAATTCTTGAAGACTTGCTGTTTCACACAATGTGGAAAGTAAGTATATATTAAGAGTCCCACGATTATCCTTGTGGTATTGCCGTAACATCCGAGTGATATGTAAAAGTATTCACGATGAAGATGGAAATCCTTCTAGAGCCAACATCAAACAAGCTCTTGGTGGGTGACATGTGAGATCTTCGTAAGATCAAGCTTGTGACAACCGGATAGAAACGATGGGGAGATTCAATCTTGAATCAACCTTGGTCCAGAATGGAATTGACGAATACTTTTGGAAAACCGTTCGATGTGCAAACCTTCTTTACTCTAGCACGTCGAATGTGTATTCATGTTTTCAAATTCAAAAGTATCTCGATTGAAAAAATACTTTTAGAAAACCGCTCGATGTGCGAATCTCTTCTTTCGCTAGCACGTCGAATGTGTACTCATTCTCTAATACAAAAGTATTTTGATTGAAAATTGATCTTTCTCATAAAACCTTCGTTGTATTGCAAAACTCTTTCTTCAAGCAATACGCGATTGTTTTCAAATCATTTTCATCAATCGCTGAATCTCAATTCGCTGGTTCACTCACTCCGTGTTGTCTTCTTTGAGACGTTCGGTTTGAGAACGGCTAGAACATTTCGCGAAACCTCACTCAAGGAGATTCTTAGGATCCTACCGATCACAGTGAAGTATTTAGATCGATCAACGAGGAACCGTGGGCGCGTAGTATCAATTCAACGAAAGTGATCAAAGACACTTTCGTGTGTTTATTGCTAATCGTTGTTTGCGGTACATTTGGACGGTTGCACCGATCGAATCGAGGAGTCAATCTAAAGCCGCATGCTCACAAAGATCCACACTTAATTTGAAGAAATCATGACGGGTGCATATCTACATAACCTCGGCTCGATATTTTTATACTATGCTTCGTCACATCGCTAAAATATCATGAACCAAAGAAGCTTCCGCTACTACGATGGAAAGATGTCATGATTCAAAAGTGTGAGCATGTCGGTCCAAAAGTCACAACTTCACATGATGGCAACACAATAAAGGGTGATCCGGATTTATTGTGGTCGATGATCTCAATGAAAGCTCAAGATCATCAAAGATGTGGATCGCTTAAAGGCCTTCACTAAAAGTACAAATCACGGACTTTGAAGAATCGCTACTAAAGCACAAAGATTGCGAAAGTGAAGAATTCAAGTCTACGAGCTCAAGAACAAGATCAAAATAGAATGCTAGGATTCAAAATGTAAAACATGGGGTGACCTCCTTGGGGAGATTGTTAGGAATTAGAAAATTCCATGTTAAAGTGCTCACCCCAATTATAGTCTAGCATAAGTTAGCTCGTAGACGTGTCGTTGATTTACGTTATTTAGTAGTTTTATTAGTTATTTAGTAGCTAGTTTAGCATAGTGTAACACCGTGGAGGAAGGACGGTCTTTACCCATCGTATGCTCGATCCACATCCGATAGGAGGTCGTGTGTTTGTAAGATTATAAATACCCCTTCCATCCATGGAAGGGGTGGTGCTTCATTTTCAATCTAATATTTACATTTGTGTAAACCTCTAGCAAGAACACCCTCTCTCTACTAACTCTCTAACTATGGCAAACATGTATTTTGATCATCCAAGACCACCCGAATCATCAACACAATAAAACACATCCGAATGATCCTGAAACTTGCTAAGTATAATGAATGTGTTGAATCCTTTGTTTAACTTGCAAGAAATCTCAATTAATGTTCAAGATGATTGTGTTTCTAAGACCGTGAATGATAAGCCTGCAAGAAGAATGTCCCAAAAGTAATTACGCTAAACGAGTAGGAAGAGTAGTTGCAAAACTTAGGCTTTACGCCATCGACAGAACCAACGTATACTTTAGGGATGATATTTGGAACTCCACCCGTAATGTACAATAAGTGAAAACTCGTATAATGAAATTCTTATAATGTAACCTCTCGAGTGTCATAAGTAATCAAAACTTTCACAATATTCTTTTTTTGGTCATCAAATTTGTCTTTGGATCGCCGACTGGGTTGCTCCAAGCACATAGACCGAATCAAGTCACGATCAATTTCGTTTGAAATTCACGGGAACCGCTTTGGTGATCATGTAGCAACTATCGTATTGGAGATCTATAAATTATTTGATCATTTTACTATGTCAGGGGTTGGGACACAATTTGTTTTCATCAAGGCCTGCGGATGCGATTTAGAGGTTGCTTTAGAAAGTGCTTGCTTCGTTAGAAACTGGATGGCACCGATTTTAACAATCGTGGATACAAACTTGTATGCTATCGACATTAACAAAATGGCCTCTTCATCACCAATATGTCTTATGACGACGAGCATCCGGAACACAGTTGTGGGTACGTACGGTTATCCCATCTTAATTTTGACACCATCAACAATCTTGCTAAAGACAACATCACAACGGACTTCCAAAGTTCAAATACACCAAGGATCACTTATGTCCATCATGCGAACAAGGAAAAAGCAAAAGAGCATCATATAAACCCAAATCACTACCTAGTTCGGAAGCAAAGTTGCATATGTTGCACATGGACTTATGTGGCCCAATGATAGTTGAAAGCATTAACGGAAAAAGTATATTCTTGTTATCGTCGATGATTATTCAAGATATACATGGGTTAAGTTTACGAGATCAAAAGACGAAGCACCGAGCATCATCATCACCTTCTCAAACGAATTCAAGTACTTCTTCAAACCCGCAGGGTTGTAAGAATGACAACGACACGTAATTCACTAATCGGGAGTTAAGAACTTATTTTGAAGATGTTGGAATTACTCATCGGACATCGGTTGTTAGAACTCCACAATGAGAATGGGGTAGTTGAAGAAGAAATCGAACTCTTGTGGAAGATGCTCGCACAATGCTAATCTATTCTAGTGCACCGTTATTTCTATGGGTGATCTTTGTTGCCGCTTGTTTCACTTAGAACCGATCCACTCATCCATCCAAGATTCAATAAAACCCCATGAGCTTGTGAACAATGTAGAAAACAGATATCTCTTACTTTCACTGTTTGGCGCTTTGTGCTATCCTACGAATGAGAGAAAGATCTTGGAAAACTTAAAGCAAAGGTGATATTGGAATCTTCATTGGATATTCGATAACTCGAGGGCATTCGTGGGTGTATAACGTAAGAACTAGGAGGATCATGGAGACGATGAATGTGAAATTTGACGAACTTTCACAAATGGCTTCCGAGAGACTCGCTCTAGAACCCGCACTAAACCGATGGACTTACGGACACATTAGTTCGGGACTGTACCTCAAAGAGCTCAATCAACTTCGTTTAACAATCCTAAAGAACAAGAATGGGAAAATTTCTTCTCGAGTTAATGTTCGATGAATACTATGGTGGAACTTCGACAAATGCATCAAACCATCATTCACCGCACCCGCTCAAAATCATCCTCCACCACGGAACAAGATGCATCTACAACGGTCGAAACCAATGCACCAACTCCATCAACATCATCTACATCTACTCAAGGTCTTGCACCCGTTCTACCAAAGATTGATGAGCAAAACCAAAACCGTAACGATGCAACGTTAGATGAAGACTTATTTGAAAACCCGTTTGCTACGGAATCGGTGAATCATCTTCATGCTTACGAGAACCATCTAACTCGCGACACGTTTAACCAGCGGTATCCTTCACTCAAGTGGACAAAAGACCGCCCAATTGAACAAGTTATTGGTGAACCTTCTAGGCTAATTCGACGAGGCGCAACTTGCCACCGATCAGCGACTTGTGCATTTACCTTTGCTCAATTAGCAATATTGAACCAAAAACATTCGGGAGGCAATGGCGATCCCGCATGGATAGAAGCGATGCAGGAGGAACTTCTCCAATACCATCTTCATGACTCTTTGGAAATGGTTCCAAGACCAATTGACATTCGTGTCATTGATCTCAAATGGTTATGGAAGAACAAAAGGGATGAAGAGATGATCTGTAATTCGCAACAAAGCTCGCCTTGTGGCCAAAGGATATAGACAAGAGGAAGTGATAGACTTTGAAGAGTCATTCACGCGGTAGCTAGACTTGAGGCGATCAGATATTCTTGGCCTATCAACTCACAAAAACATCACGGTTTATCGGATGGACATTAAGACCCGCGTTCTTGAATGGAACTCGAAAGAAGAAGTGTCGTGAGTCACCAAAGGCTTCATAGACATGGAACATCCGTACTACGCTCTACAAACTCAAAAAGGCAATCTATGGTTTAAAACAAGCTCAGAGGCGTGGTATGTCGAATCGTCTCTTCCTTATCCAAAACAATTTCACCAAAGGAACAGTTGATCCTACCTTGTTTACACAAAAACGCAAAATGACATTTTGATTGTTCCAGATTTACGTGACGACATCATCTTTCGTCCACTAATCCGAATCTTTCAAAACATTTGAAAATCTCATGAAAAGTAAATTTGATATGTCCATGATGGGGAACTAAAATTCTTTCTTGGTTTACAAATACATCGGTCCTTACGGGAATTTTTATAAATCAAGCTAAATACACAACCGAGATTTTGAAAAATCATGGTATGGATAATTGTGACTCGGCGGAACACCAATGGTAACTTCACCAAAATTGGAGCCGATTTGTTTGGGAAACCTATTGATCCGAAGAAATATTGGAGCATGATTGGTTCTCTCATGTACCTCATCGCTAGTCGACTGGATATTCATTTTGCTATTGCTTATTAGCACGGTTTCGAGCCAAAGCCTACTGAACTCGCACCTCAAAGAGGTTAAAAGGATCTTCGGTACTTGAAGACATCCATTCACATGGGAATTTGGTATCCAAGGAACGGAATTGATCTAATTGCCTTTTCGGATCACGGACCACGCAGTGATCAAGTTCTTAGAAAAGTACATCGAGGAGCACAATTTTGGGTGAAAAGTTAGTTAGTCGGTCTTCAAAGAAACAAGATTGCATCTGCACTTTCAACCGTCAAGTTGAGTATGTGTGTTCATTCATGACATTTCATTTCACATTTAACGCTGTAATTTTTATATTAAATAAACGTTATCGCGTGAGTTATTATTTTGAACATTTAACTGCTACTTTCAAAAATGATCCCGACATATTTTTAAACTTACATTTAGTTTATAAAACTATATTTTGAGTTTACTTAGTGTTTTAAATTTATTTTGTATGAAAATCGTTAAAGTTAAATTATTACGCTTTTTCTTAAAACTATACGATAATTATTTTATCACCAAATTTCACAAGGAATGTATTTTTACAATTTTTATTATCTCATTACATTCTATTTTGATCTATTAAAAACTTACTTGTACCAAAAAGTTACCATTTACCTTTAATTATACATTTTTCCTACACATGTTACTTATACTCTTTATCAAATATTTACACAACACATTTTAGAAAAAAAATAAATAAATATCTACTAATACCTCCCCCCTTGGCCGACCAAGGGGGAGGGGAGGCATTAAAATGAGTATGGCACCTTGATTGTTAATAATTTCACTCAATACATAAAGTCTTACTTACAATTTCATTTATCTCATTCACTTCACAATTATTTTTCAAGTGTTAGAAAGTTTCTCTCCTTTGTTTCTCTCCTTCATCAAACCGGCCACATAGGGGTTTTCACAAGGGATCAAAAATTTTTCTCAAGTCCAAGTTATAAACAATCTAGATAACATTCTTTATAAGGTTTTGAAATAAAAACCAAGAGTGTTTAGGTTTAACCTTGTTCCTTGCACCTCATCATAGTAACTAGTAAGCATGTTTCTTTCATTTTTCATGTTTCCTTTTCATTTCATAAGTATCTCTTCATTTTTGGAGCAAGCATGCATGATTTGTGTTGTTTATACCATTTTTCCATGATTTTTTAGAAATATATATATATATGGTCATCCTATAATTATCCCCTTGGTATACTTTGGTCTTGATGATGTCTAGGAACCCATGACACCCTAAGAAGGTGTATGGTAGGATTAGATTAGCTTTGGAGTTGATTTGAAGGGATTAGAATAGGTTTGGTACGAGAAAAACTATTTTCGATACGTATAAAATATGTTCTGTCCTTGTTTCGATTTTCTCGAAAATCCGACAAGAGGCACGACTTTTGGTCTTGATATTTAGAAAATATACTTTAAAACGAATCCGCGGCGCTTGAACGGATTAAAACGGAGTTATAACGAAGAAGTTATGGATTTTTCAAGTTGACGACGAAATATATATTTTTCTTAAAATTTCAAGATACTATTTTAGTTTTGTACGAGTCAAAAACGAGCCTTAAGCTTTGCAAATTATTTCGACTTATCAAAATATATTAGTATACTTTGATACGGTTAAGGACGATATACGAGAAAACGGATTTGAAACGACAAAGATATGCACGCTTACAAAAATTGCCGTAACTATTATTTTCTCAAAAACTATATTATTTTTACGATACAAGTGTTACGGAATTGAAACGACCATGTTGGAGGTGTTTTAACAAGGATGTTGAACTTTTGGAACGAAATGTCTTCTAGTAAAATTAAGATCACCGAGCATATTTTTCAAAACGATAAGTCGCTTTGTATAGCTGGAGTTGTAATAAATTATTTATGGTCGCCTAAACTTTGCGAAACTCACTTTTTACACAACAATTAGACAAAATCACCATCTTTAACCCTTATTATCTTTATGTTCGAGACCTTTATGACGAAAACTCCTGAACCGAAACTTCTAGATTTCGATACAAACTTTCCAAAACCGTCGAGTTCGTTCTCTAACGATCGACG
Organism: Chrysanthemum lavandulifolium; assembly: GCA_022545495.1. NCBI lineage: Eukaryota > Viridiplantae > Streptophyta > Magnoliopsida > Asterales > Asteraceae > Chrysanthemum > Chrysanthemum lavandulifolium. Next base: position 2,225 of record CM040243.1, on the reverse strand, counting down.
ACACCATTTTACGACTAGTTTTTGGAGCCATTTTGTTAATTTCATGAAAATTCGACGACATTGTTTTGCAATTTAAAAGTGATAATTTCACTATAAATCATTATAAAACCATTGTAGGATGACATTTTGACGTAAATACTTGTAAAGTCGGTTTGAAGGGTCAAGACGTCAAAAGAGTATTTTTCACGATAAGTAATATTTTCAAAACTCGCAAATGGTATAAATAATATACGAAATGCATGCATAACATTACATTGCAACTCATTACATATCATATCATTCGTAATAGGTCCAGATTAAAGTTTCATATTATACCTCGTGTACTCACTCTTGTCATCATACCAGTTTATCAAGTGAGTTTTCATAGCCCGATTTATTCAAGTTTTACTTATTTCAAACCTACGGGAGAATACATTGCACAACATTTTTATTACGATACCAAGTATGTTAAATTCATTTACATTGCTTGAGTTACAAAGTTGCCATTAAAGTCCCCATTTCAAATGCATGAGCCGTTAATTTCCTAGAAGCGTGTGTGAGTGGATAGATCTATCGAGGGTGACACTCCATCCGGTTGGTGAATCCCAACTAGTCATACTGGATGCATTTCATTCATAAACATTATTAGAGTTGTTTGGCAAGACACTCTGTTGGGCGACATCACGGAGCTTCGTATCATGCGCTTAAGCAATTGTAACATTTTTATGTGACTTGATTGTCATACCAAGAATATTTTATGTGACATGTTTGTCATGCCGTATATATATACTCATGTAGTCGATAAAACATTTACATAAACCTATGATTTCTCACCAACATTATTGTTGACCCGCTTTAGCAATGTATTTTCGTGTAACGAGGCATTATCATCATGTCATGGTTTAGGACCTACCTTTTGAGTCGCAAGGCGCCGACTTACATTATTGTACATTATGGCACTTTATTTCAAAACCATCGTTTGACATGTAATATATTTGTGTTTCCGCAAACTTTGTAAACTTTGGGACCTATGTTGTAACTCAAAGCTTTTGTTAAATATCAAACGATGTGTTTTTAAACGACACTTTAGGTCGCTCAATATAACTGATTGTGGTGCTATGACAAATAATCCCGTGAATTCCATTCCACGCAAAATGTAAATTGGGGTGTGATGATTGGTACAGAGCTACGCTTATAGAGAACTAGGTTGCATCATTGACCCTAGACTATAACTACATCATCATAGCATCTCATCATTTCATCATAAATACATAGTCACTATACATGCGGTTTTATACGCACTTTTACGAGTTATTTACTTTCATTTCGAACCCGATTGTCACATGGATGCCTTCAAATACCCATTCCATTATACTCACATCTCATACACGATACTATACACCGACTTGCACTGGGAAGCGTGCATGATTTGACACACCATTACCATCTATCACTAAGGCTATAGACACTACATTATCTCATAGGTTTGAGGACTGTGAGAGTTCTAGGGCTATTGTTGCTAGACCGCCTACTACTCCTACACTTGAAACACGATTAGACCACCAACAGGAACAGATAATAAGTACCTTCCTAGCTAATGTGATCTTTATCATTTATTATCTCTACGATAATCACCACCTTGTTTATTTCATTCTTACTCCAATTGCCTAATTTTCCATCATTTCACGACGATACATCACTATCTTACTAGGGGTTAGGCCAACTTTATTCTCGACCAATTAGTAGACTGTTATTACTCGATAAGGTTCTCTTATGTATCCTACAAACCATCCAACAAATTTTATTCCAAATTATCCCGCTAATATTTCATGAAAGTATTTCACTTGATTTTATTTCAACTATTTTATTACCATCTTAGAAACGTTGTTTCATAAAGTTTTAACACAAGTTGTTTTATTACCAACTTATCAATTGGTTTCAGTCATTTTATCAACTATTTAATATCCTCATGCGAAACGATTTTCATGTTACTCGAAAATCATCGAGCTATTATCTTACATAACAAAACGTTGAATACCAACTATTTGTCCTACATTCCTCTTATGAGATAATAAACTTCATCGTTATTCAACGCAAACCGCTTTCAACTATTTTACCGACCATTTCATCTTACTCCTGCACTATTAAACCTAAAATTTACGACTTTAATAATACTTTATAAACAATGACCTTCGATACTTTGCAAACTATTTTCTCATAGTATGATAAACCGATTAATTTGCTAT
>CM040242.1:300341824-300401778 GCA_022545495.1 Chrysanthemum lavandulifolium | reverse complement strand
GTAGAAAACGGACTTATAACGATTAAATTACACGTGTTTAAATAAGGTTATCGTAACTTTTTATACAAGTATATAACACTTATATATTTTTCCTATTAGACAAAAACTAGTTGCCGCTAAGGATCATGTTGAGAGTCGTTTTTAACATCGATAGAATACTTTTTTGGAAAACGATGTCTTCTAGTAAAAGTAAGTTTACCTAGCCTATTTTCCAAAATGTTCAACCGTTCGTCAAACGGAGTTGTAACGAGTAAAATACGGTTACTCAAACTTTGCCGAAAATTACCCTTAAACAATATATTTGGTACAAGTACCCTACTTCACCTATGTTTTTTCTCCATGATCGAGACCTCTATGATAAAAATTTAAAAGCTAAGACTTTGAGATAATGCTACAAGCTTTCCAAAACCGTTGAGTTTGTTTTCTAACACTCGATATTCACTATTTTACGACTAGCTTTTGGAGGCCATTTAGTCACTTTCATGAATTGTCAAATTATATTGTTTTGCGACGAAAAACTATAATTTCTTAATAAATCACTAAATGATTATCGTAGGATATCAATTCGACGTAAGTACTTGTAAAGTAATTTATAACTTGATAAGACGTTATAAACTTATTTTCGGCAATAAACTTTATTTTCAAATGTACAAGTGGTATGGATATCATATGAGTTTGCATGCGCGACATTGTTTCATGACTTATATTAGAACACATCGTTCATATTAGGTTGCGGATAGAGATCACACCTCATTTCAGTGTATCTACTTTTGTCATCATAATCATTGCATCAGGTGAGTTCGTAGCCCCACTTTTACTCGTTTAATTGTTTTATAAACTCTTCGGGGGAGATAAATGCTCAACTTCATGCTTTTACTCTACACTTATATGAACTTAAACTATATTGTTTGAACTATCATGAACTTGTTACCCTTTTGTTTCACTACTTATGCTAGTAAGTAGATTGTGCCCGAACTAAATTCATAGGAACATATTGGCATAGATTTGAACACTTTAACTTGATTTAAAACATTTTGACATATAATTAATCTCTTTTAACTTAATATTGAACCTTTGACTATTTTGAACTTGTTTGACATAATATTGTGTTAGGAATTGGAAATTCCATGTTAAAGAGTCGGTCACCCCAATAATGGTCTAGCATATGTTAGCTCGTAGATTTGTCGTTGTTTACGTTATTTATCAGTTTATTAGTTAGTTATTAGTTTAGATTAGCGTAGTGTTTCACCGTGGAGGAAGGACGGGTCTTTACCCACTGTATACCTGATCCACAGGCCGATAGGAGGTCGTGTATTTGTAACTATAAATACCCCTTCCATCCATGGAAGGGGTGGTGCTTCTCATTCAATCTAATATTCCCTTTGTGTAAACCTCTAGCAAGAACACCCTCTCTCTCTCTACTAACTCTCTAACTATGGAAAACATGTATTTTGATCATCCAAGACCACCCGAATCATCAACACAATAAATATACGATCCAGAAATTTTTTCTTTAAATGGTTCGCTTTGACGTCATCTTTAACTTTGTTCTTTGATCATTGTTCTTTGTGATGGTAGTGATAGTATGTTGTTGTTGTTCTGCATCAAGTGCGCCTCAGTGCCTTGTTGCTTCAAGTATCTCCACGCCATTCTTCAACATGCTCACACGCTCTTTGACGTTGGATTTCAAGATCGATGAGGTTCTTTAAGTCTTTAACTTTTAGATTCTTTGGTTTGACGAAGAATCATTCGACTTTGTGTTGTTTTATGATAGAACTTCCATTAGTGATGATGTTGGCGTGAGCATGAGAAGAATCTGCATGATCATTCCGCCCGAGCTTCCATAAGAAGAAAACATTAAAACGGTTAGTAATAAGCGACTTAAGCACTTACAAGTTTGAACTTGAGTGTTAACAACATAGTGTGAAACATAACTCTAATTCTCACAAAGGCCGTTCGAACCGGAGTCCCACAAGTGAGATAACGCGATGTACAAAGTACATCTATTCAGATGAGTCGCCGAGGTACATCAAGCATCACCTCACGATCAGACGCCCTTCCTTCTCAATGCCCGGCATCCATCCAATGCATTCTTTCGATGTTTGAGACACACTAAGCGTAATCAACGGGAGTTACCGGTGACTGTTGTCGTGGTGATTGATGTTGACCTTGGCGAGAGTTTCCATTCAATCACCGAGGATCACGGATGTGAACCTCTCATAAATGTTCTCGACGATTGCTAAGATATGTGAAGGACTCGATAACGCACCACCGATGTTCTTATTTGTTGAACATCAAGTGATGAAATGTCAAGTGTACCTAAGAGATCTTTTGATGAATCTCGTGGCTCTAGACTCAATAGTGCGTTTTGGTTTTTCTAAGCGGAGACTAGGGAGAGGGTCTCCTTCTTCAATATCAGCAATCTCTAAGAGAAAGCCGATAGATTATTTAGGGTTCCCTGTGAGAGTGACAACCAGTAGCATATGAATTGAACCCGGTGTCTGCCCTAAGTTGACTAATCTAGAGGGCTATTTCTTTTCACCATTTTCTTTTCATTTCTTTTTGATTCTTCAACTCCTTCTTTCTCCGATTCTCATTTTCTACTTTTTACAATCATACCTAAGGACTTCTAAATTATAACTATTTGTGGTGTCCTTGGGTAGATCCCTCCGGCTCTGGCGGATCATAGGACGGTTATTCCTAACCTTAGTCACCTTATAACTCCATGACTAACCTATGTTGCCATAAAACCATTTACTTGAAAAATCTCACACAGTGTTTATGAATGAAATCATTTTTGTACCACTGTTGAGATGAGACTTTGCATAAATACTCCTCCTCCACATGTGCTTAAGAGTTTTAACGGTTATTTGCACAGTGAGGAAAGAGCGCGCACTTTTTGAATTGATCCACTCAAGATAGACAATCCCCCGCGAGACACGGTTACGTTGCATAGTTAAAGAGTTACATTGTCAGCTTTTAGGTGACGACTAGCTCTAATAACTGCCTTGAAGGTGTAGACAATCCTCGAAAGGTTTTCAAACCCATCAGAGTTCATGTCTACCAAGAGTCTCTCGAATGGTACATTCTACTCAGACAAGTCCTTTGCGAGACACGTTTACATCACTAGCGAACTAGCTTGAAATTATTACCCGTCCCGGACAAGTCTTTTCGAGTTACTAATAGTTTAGGATCTCGTCAATTCGTTGGTTAAGTCTTTTCACACGAGAATTCAACTAACATATTTCATATCACATATTTTCTCCCCCTCAAAAATGGCATATTAAATGTTATTTTTGAAAAGTTGAGAATAAATATGACCATTTCGAGTGTTGCGGGAAGAGTGACACAAAGAACATTTTGGTGAACAAAGTTGTAAGTCAAATACTCCGCCTCAACAAGTGATATAAACGGTTGAGGTTTTGAAAATCGTAGGGGGAAGTACTTGTTCTTTTGAGCAAAACCTTGAAAAGTTGAAGGTTTGATAGGTTTTACTCAAAAGTAAGAAGCTTTCGCTCCTTTTATAAGGATTGTGGCAATCAAGCGCACCACGTGGTCCTTTCTTGACAATTACGGGTTGTACACTTTGGAATGTGTGCACAAGCCATAGACATATTTAATCACACATCCAAATGTAATAATGAAAGAAGCGATTCGGGGGTACCGGGAAGTCCAAATGATGTTGCTGGGAGTGCGAACCGAGCGTTGATAGCCGGTGATGTTAATCATGGTCGACCACCAACAAAGCTTTCCAATGTTCAATCGATCCCTTCAAACAACCGCTCATCAATCATCGTGATAATCCTCTTCACATCCCTTTAATCACGAGAATTCCATCGCTTAGAGACCCAATCTTTTGATGTATATCCTTCAACGGATAAGCCAATCCGTCCCAACCATCTTCAAAGTGTGATCCCAAACTTGTGAAGATCTCTGCACGCCATCAAGCAATTGCGTTGAAGTTCACTGCGATAAACGACACCGAACGGTTTCTTTGATGAGTGTGTATTGTGGAAGTTGGTTGATGTCGGAAGATCAAGTTGTGGTGGAGTGAAGTTGACACGGGTCCGATATGATTCAACCGCAGTCGGAGATCTTCTACACGTTCTTTGATAACTATGCGTCGATGAAGATGAGCAATGACTTGATGAATTCACATTGTACTTGATTGAAAATTGTCTCATGCGACCACGTACTTTGGCAAGGTACATGTCTTCAATGTCGTTGATAGACAAATTCTCAAAGTCCGCTTGAGAGAATGTATAATTCCTTTCGTCTTGCCTTTTGACCACAATCTTCTTGAGAAAAGTGTAGTCCCATTTGGAAGAAAGATCAACATGTTGGATGGCAACGATATTCTTAGTAATCGAACACTTCATGTTGAGACTTTGAACCTGGCAGCTCAGTAGTAGATTCTTGGCCCGCCAATGGTGAATCCCATACATTGCATCACGGTCATACTCTTCCACTTTGTTGGAGAATAAGTGGTTAGTTCTTTCCTCGATGGCTATAAAGTTAGAGTATATGGCTACTGGGAATGGAAGTGTCAAAGATGTAGCGTATTTCCTTGAACCATCGCCACCGTGTAGAAGAAATTCCAAGTCGTTGTTGAAGAAATATCGGAATGGAATCCTAGGCTCATCTGGTTGGCCAATTGTTGGTAGAGGTTTAGACCAGTCGGTGTAATATGGAGGGTTGTCCCGTTTGGTGAAGTCGATGTTTGCTTCTGGGTTGAGCCAATCCATGTTGTTAGACATAGCTCGAGCAATGTTTTCAAGGTGATATTCGACCTCGATGGCACTTTCCGAGCTATCTTTTAACAGTTGAAAAGCTTCATTCTTGATTCGCCTCAACTCGATTTCGTCATCTTCTTTACTCGAATTTTTCTTGCGGTATCTTAGCATGCTCCAATGTATTACCGTCTACCGGATCTTGACCTTCACCGGATAGGGGTGGAATTAACAAGTGTAGAAAACCATTCAATTCCTCGTGTCATCTTCATCTTGCCATGATACGACGTCGATAGTAGCGCTTCTTCTTCTTTTCTTAGGCCTAGATGAAGATTCGGTTTCTTAACTTGTTTGGGAGAGGTGGGTTGTTGTAGGGCTCACGGACTTCCTCATCGTCACCACCAGTATACTCAAAATGATCACCGGTTTTCGAGTGCTGGGGTGGTAATTCGAAGAATCTTGAGGTTTATTAGTAGAAGAACGAGGAGGAGACCTTTGTTGAGTTGGAGTCCGTTGGGGTGGAGTTTGCATAGAAGATGAATCACCGACTTCTTGGGCGTTTAGATTCTTTTTCCTTATCCTTATCTCTATCTTCATCGTCTCTTGGACGTTTTGGCCTTTCAGCTTCTTCTCGGCATGCAGATTTGAGTTGGTATTCCAGCAATGCTTCCAACAATTTGCTTTCGTGAGAAGCAAGTGTTGCAGATCGTTTAGACATTTGAGCTACTAGCCGGTCAACCAATTCAGCATCTGAGAAGATTTTGGGATTAACTGGGCTGATGCTAACATACATTGGTGTGGATCTCATGGTTTGCTTGGCCAAGTGCAATATGTTCGAATAAAGTTGTTTGGTAAACATCTCTGTGTAGCTCAGGAACAATGTCAAGAAGGTCTTGATGAGTGTACCTTTGATCATTTCGTCCATTTTCCTTGAAGATCATCTTGCTTGAGCTTCGGACGTATTCCTTTCAACTTGCATCTTGTCGATCTCATCATGAATATTACAGATCCGATCGGTAGAAATTCATCTTTCAGAGAATGTCTTTCTTTCGACTCGCTTGACGACTTTAACGATTCTTTTATGAGAATGAGAAATCCAAGATCGAGTTGGCTTCTTCACCGATTTGGATGTTGATTTGGTTGATATTTTAGATGGTGGTGGTGAAGAATGAGATGATGGGGATGAAACATGAGGAGACTCGGGTTCTTTGGTGGTTCGAAGTATCCTCCTTAGAACGCAGGATCTGTTTAGAAGAAGATTATCATAATGCTTTTTTCTTCATTTCGGACTTAGCCTTGTCATCCGTCTTTGTTTCATTAGCGGGGTCTTCTCGGTCTTTTCGGATTGGTTCCTCAAACTCATATTCAATGGAATCTTCCACGCGCTTTTGTTGTTGCTCCAAAGTGGTGGCACCAGATCCCTTATCGGGTTGATTAACCGCATCGATTTGTTGTAGATTTCACTTGACCTCGGGGCCACCCATTTGATCTTTGCAAATTCCTTAGCAACGTGTTGGAGTCGAATGAATTTAAACTTCTTCCTATATGATGTATCTCCTTTGGGGTCTTGGTCGTGAGGTGTACTGTCATTATCCCTCCCGCTCCCACGGTTGCGATAGCTCCTATTACGGTTACTACCCCGGTCAGAGATTGTTTCCCGTGTTGTTCCTGTGACCGTAATTCGAATAGTTTCTTTTGCTATCACGCGGCGGCTTCTCCCTGGACGAAGGACCGAGAGCGTTTCATGAGCTCATCAAAGGTTTGTGAATTTTGTCGTTCAATCGCTTGATGAGTTCGGATTGTTAATCCCGCTCATGAAACCGTAGATCTTTAGCACTTCGGGGCATGCTTTAACTTGCATGCATTCATCTTTGAAGCGTTCCATGAATGCGCTTAGATTCTCCCGGCCGCTTTACCTTGGCGAGTTCGATTGGGTTTTTAGCGCACTTCTTTCATTGAGTAAAGTTTAGGGAAACGCCTTCCTCAATTCCTCAAAGCCCTTGATGCTTCGCGTGGAAGCTTCTTGAACCGATTCGCTTCCCACCGTGTGGAGTTGAACATGTGGCACCACACGGTTGTGGCGATTTTCAATAGTAGCGGTGATTCAAAAATTTTGAGGTGATCATCGGGATCACCGTTCCGTCATAGGTTTTCACGTTGGCGGGCATGCGCTTCTTTACTTTACGAGAAGTCACCGATCGTCGAGTAAACGCATCCACCTTTTGACGGCGTCACGGGAGGGATATATCTTCATCCTCCCGGTCGTTATATCTGTTTCGGACTTCCGGTGTCGGTTCGCTATCCTCGTTGTCCAGGAATTTTTCGAGGACAATTTTCCTTCCTTCGGTGCTTGCGCCGATTGTTCTCGAGTTTGTACTCGGAGGGCTTTCACTGGGGAATATCGTCGCCTCAGCCTCGTCTCAGATTCTGCGGCTACCCGATGCGGTATGGACACCGGTGCGCAGTTCATCCTCGTCACTTTCTTCCGGTATTGTGAGTTGGATGTCTCATTATCCTCAATCCTTTTCCCATTCATTAAACACGGAGGTCGGCGTCGTCTGCCGCTTCTCCTCTGGCGGCGCGGTGGTGAGGTTTCGTATTCGAGTCAAAACCGAGTCGGGTTTGTAGGCTCCGACCGACCTTTTTCTAGCCTCCCTCTTGCATGAGGCGCGTCAAGGTTTCATAATTTTGGGATACGAAATCCTTGATGTTAATTCCGGTGCGACCCCTTCTAGAGCGAGGGTATTCGCTCGTCTTGTGTCCGTATTTTATCCGTGCATCCGGTGCTTTTGTCAAGTCATTCTCTAGTCTTGGTTTGATGGGAGTTGTAAGATCGGTGTGCGGTGGATCCACTGTGGCCGGTAGTGGTTGTGGTGGCACAGGTTGTCCCCGAGCGCAGTTCCACTATAGGGTAGACCAAGTTCGGGCTGACCCCTTGTTTTTGGCGATCTTGGTTGTCCCAAGAGTCCGCTTGGAAGCGAGCCGCTTCTTTCCATGGGATCCGCTTGCGATCGCCGATTCCCATGCTTCGTCATTCTAGTCTTAGTTCTTAGTGAATGGTCCCACGGATGGCGCCACTTGTTGATACAAAAGTTGGACGTTCCTTATTCGGGCCCGCCTCGTACCAATTGTCGATTGTTGCTTGAGACCTGCGCGACTAAGAGATGAAAACACCGTTAGCTTACCGTGGGATTGTCTCCCACGATTATCCTCCGGCGTGAGAGTAAGTAATCGGTTTAGGGTTAAAGGAGAGTTAGGGTTTGTCGATCGTACCTTTAACGAGGGATGGGATTCCTTTATATACACACGAATCCTTGTTGGTCCGTGTTCCTCAACCTTCGGCGTATCCCGCCTAAGTCGGTTGGGAATGATTATCTCCATATTTAGAGATATCCAATATCTATTCCATAAATAGATTTAGGCTTGGGCTTTCGTGAGCCCAAACATCTATCGCCGTAGCCAGTTCGTCTGGGCTAAGTTAGTGTTGGACTTTAGTCGGGTTCGTGACCGGATATAGACTATACGTCATCATCCACTATGACGCTGGACATGATTTTAGTGTCATACATTGCAACATCACGAGCTCAAAATTTTACTAGATGACAAATGGGAACCCAAGCTATCTCGGTTTTGAACTTTCATTGAAAATACTGAGAGCTGGAGGCACCGTCTTCTTCTTACTCGTGATATTATTGAAAATGTCTACATGGACCCAAAATATAAAAGACCGTGGTGTGACCCACAAGTCGATGTGTATTCATTCGGTGTTGTACTATTTGAAGTCTTGTGCGGAAGGAGTGTTGTAGATGAAGATTTGGGAGAAGGGTTATTAATAAACTGGCCAAATCCAGTTTGGATGATTTGATCAATCCGCGTTTACAAAAACAGATAGATCCGGAAGCATTCAAAATCTTCTCAGAAACAGCATTTTACTGCTTACAAGAGGAACGGGCAAAGCGTCCGTATATACGTCAGGTTGTCGATAAACTTGAGAAAGCTTTGCAACTCCAGTGGAAACATGAAAATCCAGTTGACATTACATCATCCAATTGTTTGAAGGTAATTAATTAATAAAAAAAGCTATAGTTACTCTATATTGCTAGTGATTGTCTGGTTTAACTAACAAACTATTAAAACTGTCCAGTTGACCTTATTTTTTCTTAAGTATTTTTTATAGTTTCGTTATTCAGGCAACCACAAATCCAATGTAATTCTTTTTTGACTTTTATCTAGAAATGGCTAATAACTTTACAAAAGTCATCCAAGAAGGGAAACCGATAACAGCATGATATACAAACCTCCAAACCTATACCCAATAACAGACTAATATGCTTAAACTTAGGCTTTAGGTTTAGTTTTAGGGATGACAATCGTTTCCTGACAGTTTCTTAAAACATATCAAATTTTTCTTTGGACGTTCTCATTTTTTATAAATGTTAGTCAATTAAAATTTATTCTTTAATTTGACTATGATCGTTACTAACATTAATGTGGTGTTGCATACCTCCATAAAGTTACAGGAGAAGAATTTGGAACACTTGAAGATTGGACTAGATGTTATAAACGAGGCAACCAAGAATTTTGACGACGATATTGCATCGGGTCAGGTGGATTCGTAAAGTATACAAAGCGGATCTTGAACATTTCGATAGCGATAATTCCTCGGCAATAGATGGTGTGAATAAGTGCGATTTACGTGAAAACGGGCACGGTAGCCATAAAGCGCATTCACAATCAAAAGGAGAACAAGGGTTCATTTCAGAAATTGAAACTCTAACTACTTGTATGCATGATAACATAATCTCTCTTCTTGGCTTTTGTTATGAAGGTAATGGTTCAATGATCCTAGTGTATGAGCATGCTTCAAAGGAAGCCTTGAAAACTATTTGGGAAACAGTGATGCAATGACCAATCTTACTTGGGTGCAACGTGTAAAAATATGTCTTGGTATTGCACATGGTTTGAATTACATTCATCCACTACAAGAAAAATGGTTTTAGTGACAAAACGAATATCGTCACTATCGGTGTAAAACTGGTCACTAACACTGTTTGGTGACCAAAAACTGGTGGTCACTTTTCGTCACAATAGCTCGTCACTATTTTTATTAGAGACCAAAATTAAAATGCGTCACTAACTTATGACGATAAGAAAGTGGTCACTATAATTTGTGACGATATAAAGGTCACTAACTTTGGTCACTAAACAGTGAAGGTGGTCACTGAATTGAACAAATAGTGACCAGTAATGGTTGTCATTAAAATCGTCATTATTTTGTTAAAGATAACGAGCCCGCTAACGACCAATAGTGACCATATGCGTGGTCACTTGGTATTAAATTTAGAGACCATGGAGATGGTGGTCACTCATGTAAACATATTCACAAAACAATTTACCAATTTAACAAAATGTGTGGCTATAATAAAAAAAATTTGCAAATTTGCAACATCAAACATCCAAAATATTAATCGTAATTGCATTACATTATATTCTTTGTAACATAATGTTCTTTGTATCCTACTAATCAAAAACAAAATAAACACAAGAAAAACATAGCGTTCTAATTGTTTAACATTGTGTTCTTTTAGCAAAAAAAAAAATGATGTCTTAAATCACATCCACGCTCTATGAAGATCATTCCATCCAACTCGGCACCCTACAAAGAATTTGGGAAATGACATAAATGCACAACATATGTTTAACATCCTAAATTATAAGCAAGATAGAACATTGGTTTCTGGCAGCCAATTATAAGCTACATAAATGAATCTAGTTCTATCTCATTATACAATAATGACATGAACATGTTGCATATTTGCAGAAAAGTGAACATGGTGTTATAGACCACATACATACCTACAAATCCTTATCGTACCAATCTTAGATCTTAAAGGACTTGTCTCCGTCTTCCGGGTTTTTCATTCCCTCTTCCCAAGCACCCATTGACTGACCACCTACCCAAATACTTGCCAAATAAGAACACAATAAGTAAAAGAAAATTTGGGTAAATTAGCTTATACGACCCAAAGAGTACTTACTTTTTAGTAGCAGTTTGGGGACGTTGTGTTGAGGTGGAAAGATCTACAGGTCACATGGGTTGGGTAATGGGTCATTAAAGGATGATGCTTGAAACATGTCATTTATATTGGCCAATATGGGACGCATGGGCGGACCTTCATAGAGACCCGGGGGGGCCACGGCCCCCCCAAAATTTTCGGCACCTAGTGTAAATATTATAGGTTTTAGGGGTAATTTAATTGAGGTTACAAACAAATCTCCGATTCGGCCCTTCCAAAATAAATTCGGCCCCCTTAAAAAAAATGTTCAAGTTCCGTCTATGATGGGACGGATAAGGTTAACCTGAAACCACTTTCTCTTTGCATTTTTGATCCAGAAGCAATGAGATGCTGCATATAATAACCACAACATTTGTCAGTAAAAATAAAAAGATGCAACATATTGGCAGCACTTGATCAATGGACTAAAAGACCAAAAAGCTAAACCCATTTATATAAATTGACCAACTTTATTCCAACTCGTTACCATCCAACCAACCCATTTGCCACCGTTAACAGACATATTCACAACCTCCTAAAGTTTGTTGTTTTTAATACGAAGGAATGAAGAATTATGTAATTAGGGCTATTATATTAATCGGTTGTGAGATTAAAACGGCAGCAAAGTTTTAGCAGTCAACTCAACCCGTTTTGACCCGTTTCATAACCCATCGACTCATCCATTTGCCACTTATAATATACCTAGCAACTATAATTGTCTTTCCATTATAATCATTGATGATAGCAAAAACTAATTTTAGGTTTACAACATGCAAATAAATGTAAAAAGATATGAAAAGGTGTTAAAACTTATCCCACCCTAACGAGTTTCTACGCATAAAGGAAATTAAGTTGACCCAAACCCATTATGACCCATTACTAGACCTGCGCCAGTCGCCCATTTTGCCACCTATAGTTGCGATTAGTAATAATAGGGCCTTAAACTAGGGGAAATTACATAAGAGAGCAACATACTTTTTGAGAAGGTCTAATTCAGTAATAACTTTAATTAACTAACAATACCATTTTGGCCCAACATTAGCCATCAACAAGTGGCTCTAAAGCAAATTCAGATGCTCACCTTAAGTCCTGCTTGACAGTTGTTAATGATCAACATTGCCAACAGCTCACTTTCCAAATCTTCCGCCACAATTAGCGAGGTCTACGTTTACGTCACAATAATAAAAATGATAACCGTAATGTTAACCAATCAGCAAAAGACCGAGTAAAGAGTGGTATAAGGTGTCTATCTCGGTTACCTGTCGTGAATAAAAATCAATGGATGCTCTAATTCCTACCTACATGCAAAGAACATGTTCAGGTAATATGAGAAACGGTAACGCGCAGCAGATAATAAGTACTGTTTAGAGCAGACATGTCACCAATTTATCAATACTAAGTTGAAGCAGCAAGTTCAACTCATTTATATAAACACGAGTCAGATCGGGTGGGATAGGTTTAATAACTTGTCAACTATTATAAAGTAGCCAAAATATGATATGGGCCAAAAGTCATCTAAAAGTGTTAGCAGTTAGCGCAAACTGCCCCTAACTGTTTTGATTTGCACAGAAAATTACCTGCTTGACCCGAACCAATTTTGGACCATCACAACTATTTTACCCGTAGAAAAGTAAATATCCTGATCTTCAAAAGAGTTTACCCGTAGAAACACCAGTACTAACTAGTAACTACTAGGCATTACATTCCCTACTGCTGATAGAGATTAGTGTTAATATGACGTTATTCAGAATTACTTGTTATGTGAGGACTGAGGACAGATAAGAGTCTAAAATTTGTGTACCTTGATTATCTCTACCAGTTGATCTACACCACTTTCACGAGGGAAAAGAGGCTGCATATAATAGATCACTCAAATGGATTAGAAAAAGTAAAATATCTACTGGTTTAACATTACATGGAAAAGGTTAAATGGAAATGGGCCATCAAAATTATTTGAATAACGAATAACCAACCATCGAATTAGGTACCCACCAGTCCAAGAAGTAGCTCGGCCAACACACAGCCTGCAGACCACATGTCACTAGCTTGCATTGGTGTATTCAGTTGCCCCAAATATCAATTCAGGAGCTCTGTAATATCTCGAACAAATTTATGATAATTTGGTTCCCCAGGTACCTACAGTTAAACGATAAAATCTAGGTACATTGGATCATGAAAGATGCAATCAGAATCCCTAAAGTTTTATAAACTTACCAGCATCCTGGCATTTCCGAAATCACAAAGTTTGAGTTGATGAGTTTGTGGATTAACCTGAAAGCAGTAAAGTTATTCACATACGTTTAGTACATTTCAACAAGATCAGATGTAATATATGTGAGCATCCCTTAAATTAAGTATATGCTCTTAGATCTTACCAGTAAATTTAGTGGCTTGATACCATTGGTGATGCCAATAAAGCTTCACACAAGGTGTAAGGTTACTGGTTTAATGGAATTCTATCAAGATGATAATCAATAACTCATTGATCTGATATGGACTGTGATAATCAATAACTTGTAGGTTTAAAAGATGTGTAATCTGCCAATATCCAATCAAATAATGCACCTTGCTTATTATATAACAAGCGGATACATAAAAATAGCCAATAATATTGCAGGGCCCTAAAAACGGCATGTTTAAACTACTTAAAAAAGGCATGTTGTTTGGAGCAGGGCATTTCTGCCGGGTGGCTGAGGGAGGCAGCAGTATACAACCACTGGCTTTCGTGTATTTGATTTCAGTAACTAATTACTGCCGAGTGTCACGGGTTGGGTTGATCAGTTATATAACTCCCAAAAAACACCTAAGTTTTCCTACGGAGACGCTTCCTTAGCTTCTTCAACTTATGTTTATTCATCTTCTTCTACTGGAACATATGTGTCGATAAGATAGGTCACCTACATTGTTTTGTGTTGAACTCGTGCCACGTGTAACAAACTAATAACCAGCTACAGTGTAAGTTTTAGAAGACGACTATAGGCAGTTAGGCAACTGTATCAGTTAAGAAATAAGTTTTAGAAGACGATTATAGGCAGTTAGCCAACCACATCATTGGATATGAATATTTGTCATATTTCTATTGTGTTATCTTACTTTTTCTCTTGAGTAGTTTTTTAGTTCACGGCATTAGGAATTGTACATGTAGTGAACAGTGTTGTGTTAATTTGTATGGGCGCATAGATGGGGCTAATGGTGACGATGTTGTACATGCATCGACTTTTACTTGCTGGTGTGTGGCTTATACTTGATCCAAAATCATCACACGTTCGGATTTTAGAGTTTCAAAATGTTTAAAGAAAAACAGCAAGTCTTGAGTACAATATATCACAGTAACCATGAAGAGCTTATGCATATAATAGACTTTCAATCTTAAAACTAAATTACCTACTCTAGCAACATGAGAGTCCAGTACATACCAATGATCTCAATTATATTGGTGACTAAACTATGATAATAGAGACTAAAGCATGAGTGGTCACAAAATAATTGGTCACTAAAGGCACTTTTTCTTGTAGTGTCACAACAACACAGATCATGGCAAACAAAAGATGATACACCGTGACATCAAAAGCGATACTATTCTATTGGGAGATAATTGGGAGGCAAAGATTGCGGATTTTGGGCTCTCCAAATTCCACCCAGCAGATCAAGCAGCCAGCACTATCTATACCAATATGATTGCAGGTACATATGTGTATTTGGATCCAGAATATGAGAAGTCTGGCAAGCTAAATAAGAAATCTGACATTTACTCTTTTGGAGTGGTGTTATTTGAGATCTTGACTGGGAGGTTGGCCTATGATTTTGATAAGGGGATTGCACCCGTTGCACGACATCATTTTGAGAAGGAAAAACTGATGGAAATTGTTGATGACAAGATAAAGGAAGAAACTGATGAACGATCTTTCTTTAAGTAAAGGACCCAATGAAGAGTCTTTGGATATATTTTCAAAATCGCTTTTCAATGTATAGCAGAAACTCAAGTCAAATGTCCATCAATAGATGTTGTCATCAACGAACTCAAAAAAGCGTTAAAACTTCAGGTAAGAAATGGATTTAAAATATAACTTTATAATCTCCTCATATTCTTCATCATAGTATGTGACATTTCATATATTTTACTTTGTCTAAATACTATTTTAATCCTCATACTACTACTCGATTTTCCATTTAAGTTTTTTTTAGACCTTTACTTTTGTGACTTATTATTTTAACATGAACTTGCAGACTGAGAAAGTAAAATTGAAAATAAACATCTGAATGCATTTTAGATGGCAACTAGGTCATTGAGTTTTTAACTTAACAAATCAACTGACTCTCCAATGATTCACAGGAGAACCACAAGGACAGCCTCAAACTGTCACTTGAAGACATAAAGTTGGCAACGCAAGACTTTAGTCAAGACAATATCATTGGACGTGGAGGTTTTGGTAATGTGTACAAAGGAGCTACTCATGCTGATGGACATAATATCATTGCTGCAAAGCGGTTGGATAGGAAGTCTGCTGAAGGAGAAGCTGAATTTATGACAGAGCTGGAAATCCTTATGGAGTATAAACATGTAAATGTCATTGGTCTTGTAGGCTACTGTGACGAAGAGAATGAGAAACTTATTGTTTATGAGTACGCATCCAAGGAAGTCTTGATAAGTACCTAGCGATGATAGTCTCACGTGGGTGATGCGGCTTAGAATATGCATCGATATTGCGATCGGGTTGGAGTTCCTTCATGGAAATGTTTCAAGTCCAGAAATGGTGATACATAAGGACATCAACATCAGCAATATTCTACTGTTTGATGATTGGAAAGCAAAAATTACTGATTTTGGGCTTTCCTTAGTATGTCCAACAGGTCAGGACGTAGACTATGTCATCGACAATGTTACAGGCACAATCGGCTACGGTGACCCACTATACTCGAAAACAGGCTTCTTAACAAAAGAATCTGATATATTCTCGCTTGGTGCTGCTTTATTTGACGTATTGTGTGGGAAACTATCATCAGAAAAACTAGATGATGAGTATTCTTATTTACCCTTTTGGCTAAACAACACTATCATGAAGGAAAACTTGATGATTTAGGGTGCGTTTGGTATCTTGTCATGAATGACAATGGGTATGAGTTTGATAGTAGTGGTGGGTCCTCATCTATGAAAGATCCATACCTATCTCTTGATGTATATGGTGTATGGAATATATTCATCATTCATTACTATAGTGGTGGGCCTCTCATCTTAAACAAACACCTTTAATCACTTTCATAGTGATAGTCTCATTCCCATAGTGGGCAACCAAACGCACCCTTAGTGTTTAAGGGTATAAAGGAACAAATTGTGCCACAGTCATTTGTAACTTTTACAATGATTGCCCATCAATGTTTACATCACATGAGAGAAAGACGACCAACAGCTAAAGAAGTGGTAAAACAACTTAAGAAAGCATTTAAACTCGGAGAAAGTAATTGTATGAAACCTGAGTTTACTGATTGATTAATGTATATCCAGGAGGATTATGACATTTGGGAGAGCAAATTGCCTAAAGACTATAAAGAAATAATCAAGATATCAAAGTGCCCAGAGATGTATTTTGCCAAAAGAAAGAGGAACTCTACAACATATTTTCTAAAGGAATCCTCCTTCAACAGGACAGAGTGGTAATTAATTGTTTATATATCTAAATTATTTTGTGTTTCCAGTGTTTTATGCATCTTTTAGTTTTGAGGATAGTTAAAATCATACATGCATTTATACATAATATACATCGAGTCTGAATTGATTTATGTGGTATAACAGCTGCTGTCTTCGATGGTAAACGAGAAAGAAATGAAATGGTATCAGCAACAACGTTTTCATATAAAACAGTTGTCCTTTTAAGTGGCAATCTCTTCCGGAATCAAGGTTCTTCTCTCTTTCTCTCTACCCTTGTTATAAACTTATAATATATCTATCTTCTTTATTGTTAAATACAGTTACAAGCTATATACGGTAGCATAATAATTTGTTTATATATTTTTGTTTTTACTTTCTTATATTAACAAGTTTTAGTTATGGGGAAAAAAGACAAATATAAATCTTTTCGTTAGAAAGTGGATATGCATTGAGAAGTTTGGTATTTTTATGTTACCTAATATACCCCATGTTTGATAATATCTGCTCTTTGGAGTCCGTAGCTTGTTTTTTCTAATACATGGTTGTGGTATTTCCATGTTTTGGGTCCTCTGGTTTCATGACCATGAATGTTAAATTTGGCAGCATCTTGCTAGTCGATTTTATAAAGCCACTCTGTGCAGAATGAAGGGGACGACCTTGATGTTGTGTTGGGATGAACATCGGGCAGTGTGGGGTTTTGTTTAAAACCAAACCTCAAACCGAAAGTTATTTTTCTTTTTTTTTTTTTTTTTTACATTTTCAAAACCAAACCCCGAACCAAGTCGGTTTGTTTTTTCTCGGTCTTTTTTTTCGATTCGGTTATTAGAAATGTTTTTCATTTTTCCATTCAAGGTCAAGCTTTCCTAATGGTATAAACTTGATTTCACAATTATTAGCCGATAACAAAATTTAATGTATTTGAGTTCATTTTGCATCGAAAACAAAGAATAACACTATTTTGGTGGGACAACTGATATGCGATAAAGAAAATAGACCTTACTATTTTTTATAATTTTAGATAAAGAGATATGTCTTGCTAATATTATATGTGTATCTCTTATTTTTGACACTTTTGTAAGCATTTCGATAAAAATTTAAATTTAAATGTATACTTTTATAAAAAGAAAGTAGATTTGAAAGATACCAAAGAAATGTTAAAGGCTTGTCTACATCGCAACTAATAGAGAAAACGACTACTAGAATAGACTTAAAAGAATATATATCGGGATGCAGGCTCCTCAGCGGGACTTTTAATGCACAAAAACGTCGGGATGCAGGCTCCTTCAATAAAAAAAATATATATATCTTAAAAGAATTTTTTTCTGAATAAAAGAACATTGACATTTTCTAGTCAGTTATATGTTACAGATGCAGTAAGTTTAAAATATGAATTAAAATTATTCTTCCAAAAAAGTAAATCTCTTATTATTAACTAGAAGATTACCCGAGCATACCCATGATTGAGTATAGTTTTCAACGAAAATCTAGTTGCGTCAATTTTCTTGTGCATATTTATTTATTCCTTTTGTGTATCTTTATGGGTTTATTTGTTTCTTTAGTGTATCTTTGTGGGTGTTGTTTAAAGGTAGCAATCGTTTGTGTGTGCGTGCGCAGACTTTTCTAATATTTTTTAAATAAACTATTATGACGACAATAAAACACATTTTTAGTAGTTTTGGTTTGGTTTGTCGTTGATTTAGCTTATGCATGTTTATTATGTGTGTGTGTGAATCACTTTTGTGGCTCATTTTTGAATAATAGTTATTTCACGTTTCAATTGTAGCTTCTGTGGCTTGAGATAATTTTGAAAATATGTTAACGATCATTTTCTAAATCATTTTCCGAAATATTGTATGTATTCTAATGTGTTAACTCTAGTTTGGGTCCACCTAAATTTGTTACACTCACTATATTTCATGCTATGTATACTTTATAAGTGTTTATAGATAGTAGTTTTATTACCCGTGTGAAGTAGTGACAACAAACCGTTTGTCGTATGATGGTGATGTAAAAGAAGGAAAAAGTTTGTGAATTAAATAGTAATAAATAATGGAATACATTGACTTTTATAAGTAAGAGTATTTTAGTAAATCCACTTTTCTCATTTTGTAAGTTTTAAGTAAAATAGTTTTTGCTATAGATTTTGTTGAAAATAATGATTAAATTTAAAAGTAAAAGTGTATTTACGGGGAGTAAAAGCTATGGTGATGAAGACATGGATATTTATTGATAATACGTGCAGGTTCGATATAGTAGTGGAGATGTTTGATACTTCTAACCTGATGATCGAAATCAATACAAGAGCTCAATTTTATCTCCAAATGTTGTTTATGGGGTCTATTTAGTCTTC
Source organism: Chrysanthemum lavandulifolium (assembly GCA_022545495.1). Taxonomy (NCBI): domain Eukaryota; kingdom Viridiplantae; phylum Streptophyta; class Magnoliopsida; order Asterales; family Asteraceae; genus Chrysanthemum; species Chrysanthemum lavandulifolium. The sequence continues at coordinate 300,382,995 of CM040242.1, read as the reverse complement.
AAGTTTCATGACTCAAGAAACTTGTCAAGTAAACTCTCTGACGTTAACCTAAAGTATAAAATGGGCACGAAGTCTACATGCATATTTTGCAACATGGAGAGACAAGGAATGGATGATGGTTGAGCTGTATCGATTTTGAATGAGGAAAAGATGTTTATAAGTTTCTCCTTGAGGGTTTCTCATCGTACTATTGTGGAGATGGTACAATTTATGTTGAAGGCATTGAATTTGAGCCATTAACAATGTAAGTTTGAATGTACAATTTGGGTCCAATTTTTATTCCTTTTGTTATATATTGTATAAAGGGATGGATATATGGAGAGAAATAAAAATCATGCTCTAAGTTAGAAGCATATACCATGATTCTTCTTATACAGGTGAAACATGAAGAAATCGAAAAATTTAAGGAAGTCCAACAAGTCCGAGGCAGAGTCCGAAAGTCCGAGGCAGAGACCAGAGGAAGAAGAAAAAGACTGAAACCAAACTTCAATGCGGATCAGGTGCAACAATTACCGGCTAAGTTTGAAGAAATATATAAGAAATACGGTAACCGTGACAAATTGTTCTGGTTTGGTGAACTAAATGGAATGAAACTTCTTATGCTTTCGGCCGAGGCAGCTTTACATAAATATTCTAATGTGGATCTTTTTACTTCAAAATCATCACCCGAGTCCAGCAGGTTTGCTTTTTAACAAACTTTTCCTAACTGTACATTCACTATGAGTTCATCTATGGTTACCCTAATATTTAAAAATTTCTCATCACATACTAGATTCCATAATTTTAGATCTTAACCTTCTTTTGGTCTAATAAATTATCGATGATTCATGAATATCGATTGACAAAAGTTTCATTTTTAGATTTGGTTTTTGTGTCTTCAAATTTTACATTGTTTTGTAATCGTAGAATATACTGTTAATGCAGATTTCGAAAGGCGGTTGAGTTTTACCACAAAAGTATTTCGTATCAATTGCACAATTGAAAGTCAAATGTTATCCCCGACATGACTACAGGTGTTACCTTGTGTTCAAGATTTCAGAAAAATGCAGGGCTTGCATTGTCCGGTGAAAGTACGAGATCTACTCCACCAAGAAAACAATGAGGCTGAATATTTCTATTTTATTACCCCGAGCTGATTGAATACAAATGATATTACTCGGGTACCAAAGCAAAGGGAAGACGGATGGATGGAGATTCAGCTTTGGAACTTTAACTCAACTCATGAAGTTGAGAATGATTCTCTTTCGATTAATATGAAGTTTACAAGTATTGAAGAACCTATAGCTGGTCTAATTGTTTGTGGCCTTGAGTTTCGGCCATTGTAAAAGAATTATTTCCATATTTAGTATTATTTGTTTTTAGTGGGTGTGGAAAACGCTATTGGTGTTGCACCCTGATAATTTTAGATAGAGTAAATTTCAAACACCGTCCTTTGGTTTGACCAAATTGTAGATTGAGTCTTTACCTTTTGATAGTGCAGAGGCAATCCCCGTGACAAACTTTTGTAACCCAAACACCCTTTTTTGTTCAGACAAACAAACAGATACATGATAATGTCTACAGTCAATGACAATTTGCACACTTAAAACTCCCCTTGAAAGTATAATTTCCACCACCCACAACTTTCATGACAAAACTATCATCGGCACAGGTCGATTTGGTAATGTACTAGCGACAACTCTTGTGGTCTGGTAAGTTGATTGATATCCATGCTTAGTGGTTTAGGTAACCTGCCTTGTCATAGTTTTTACGTAAGTGTTTTACCACACCAATTTCCTCTCAGAAACAACTCCTAGGGCCGAGTCTCCTACCAATCAGGCATATTTAGTCTCCTCATGCGGCCTTGGGTCCTGTGCGAAAAGATTCATAAAGCCAATGGCCTTGCAAAATTTATTGGCATATGTGGCATACAATAAATTCTAGTGACCACCTCATCCGCGCCAGCCATGTACCAAGACACAACGGTGTGTGCCGTTACTTTCCTACAGGTGTTGGCGCATTTAAATCTATGATTACACATACGGTAAGACATAAACCCGTCGGTTTTCTAGTCTTATGTTTTTATATCCAGTATTAAAATGATTTTTCCGAAAAGTCGCTTTCAATATGAACTATGGATGAATTCAAACCACGATTTGTTAAGTTTAGAAAACAAATCCTTAATAATAAAAAGTTTCTAAACTTAGGTTACCCTTCCTAAGCCTTTTTTAGATAGGTTAACTAAATTCATTGAGTTATCCTTTTGTTACACGATCTCGTTGTCGGGGACGACTCGGTGCTTAAGTACACCTTTACCCTTGACTTTAGCGAAGACACTCACGCTTATTTCTCTAAATAATACCGATTGACATATTATTTACTCTTAGCATGCATAATTAGACATTAAGAAAAACATAATTTAATCGCCAAAACATAATTTAATGTTGACACCTGGGTTTACTTCTAGTTTCGTGTCTTGTCAGCATTGCCCGTCATTCTCTTCTTTATCCTAGTGGATCTTCTATCCTCGTGATCTTGTATCCTCCGTGCTTCTACTGGATCTTCTCTCCTTGTACTCCATAGGTTCTTCTATCTCGCCTAGGCTTCCTTGCGTCACGTCCGCCTTGGTTTACATCTAACTAAAAGCTACTCTACTTTTAAAATTAGATTATAAACCAAACAACTTTACATCACAACCAAACAATTTATATTTTTTGTCTGTGGCTCAAGCTCTTGTCATGCATGATTCAAATAAAGCAGAATGTACTAATTATAAAATAATTATAAAATTACGGTGAAAATACTTAAGTTATAACTTGCTAGGACCTACTACACATGTACATGCACCACATGTGTAACTCATCTTAATAGTACATGCAAATCACGAAGCTTCACCCATATTGTTGCACACCAATGCAACATGTCATTCTCGAAGAATAATGGCTCTTACACTATTGCTTCATATTACCAATTTAGAAAGTTTTACTTTTAAATTTTATAAACCCTAATTAGGGTTTCCAAAATTTAAAATTTAAAAGCTTGTTACTTAGGTAACAAGAAACCTTAAGTCGCCATACGATATCATAACGTTGGATAATCCAGGTCTTATGATCACAAAAGTACAATTAAAAGGAGATAACTATGATGAATGGTCTTGTTAATTCTGAACGTCTTTGAGAGCAGTAAGACATTTGGGTTCATTGACAGAACCATTAAGAAACCCGAGATAACGATAAAGACATATAAGATTGGTTGACGATCAACTTGTTATTGGTGTCTTGGATACGAAACACCATTGAGGACTCGCCGCGCTCAACCATCTCGCCTAAGGAAGTAGCAGAACAATTGTGGAATGACATAAAAGATCGTTTTCAATTGCCAATGAGCCTCGGGTCAATAACTAAAATCTGATCTTGCTAGTTGTCGACAAAAGGAATAACGATAGTCGACTACTATGCAAAGTTGAAGCAAATCTAGGATGGAGTAAGTAACTACAAATAGGTAGCAACATGCAAGTGTGGCAAGTGTGAATGCAATTTTGGAAAAATTATTACAAAGAAGCAAGAAGAAGAAAAGGTTCATACGTTTCTTCTTAGACTTGATGAGAACACGTATGGAACCGCAAGATCAAATATATTGGCACAAGATACGCTACCGAGTATGAATAAAGTATACTCGACTCTTATTCAGGAGGAACGGGTCAAGACCATGACGCGGGGAATGGATGAACGACAAGAACTAATGACCATGGTTGTTCAAAATCGAACCGAGTATAAGAATAAATCCACAAGTTGCACAAACTGTCATAAAACAAGACATGATGTTGAAACTTGTTTTGAAATCCATGGCTATCCGGGTGTACAGATTGGAGCAGCTTCAACAAACAATGAAGTCAAAGACTCAGAAGTTGTGACATGTCTTGGTCTTAGACCAAAGCAGTGGGAAATACTAATACAATTTTTGAACGGACAAGGAGGGTCTAGATCAACAGAAAAAATGAATGGTATGTATTATTGGATTATCACTTCTACAAAATAGTTGTTTCCACACTTATTAGAGCATGTTGCCGCACATTAAAGTGTTAAGAATTAAAAAGTTCACACTAGTGTACGTGTGAACCAATTGGGTGTAGCAAATATTTTCACACTTTTATGTGTGAAGCTTTATAAATACTAGCAGGGTACCCGCGCGTTGCAGCGGCGGGTACCGTGAAGTAAAAGTTTCCGGTGAATCATGTATTTTTGTTTATTATGTTTTTTTTGACAATAAATTTACGGATATCAAGAATTTTGTTTAACCCGTGCCCGTTCGGGCTCGAGCCCGTTCGGCCCGTGCCCGTTTGGGCTCGACCCCATTTGGCCCGTGCCCGTTCGGGCTCGACCCCGTTTGGACCGTACACGTTCGGGCCGGCTTATTTGGCCCGTTTCCCATTCGGGCTTAAATATTTGTATAATGTGCTTTATTATTTGTATTAGTGACATTTAATGCAGGAATTTTGCTTAAGTTGGTTGTACAATATGCTTGATAATTTGTATTTCTTGTGTAAAGGTGTTTTAATAACTACATTAATTGTATTTATTGACCAGTTAATTAATTGACTATGTTAAATATCTTGACCACATTAATATTGCTTTTTATTTTGTACATTGAGCTTTAAGACTTGTAAGTCTTAAAATTAAGATTGATGAGAAAGATCATTAATAGTGCATTGTGTATTGTACAATAGGCTTTGTATATTGTAAGTCTTAATTTTAAGACCATGATGAGAGACATTCATTCCTCTATTATAAGTAGTATAGATTTTTCATACTTGTAAGTGTGAGGGTTTTAAAACAACTTTTCACACTTTTAAGTGTGATGATTTTGATTCTTCACACTTTTAAGTATGATGATTTTAATTTGGAAATAATTATTCACAGTTTTAAGAGTGAGATTGAAATTCTTCACACTTTTTAAGTGTGAGGATTTTGAAACAAATATTCACACTTTTAAGTGTGAATATCTTTACAAAAAAAATTCACAATTCATAAAGTGCGAAGAAAAAAGTGTGTAGAAATGATATGTTTGTTGTAGTGTATTGATTATGGGGCAACTAACCATATGACAGGTTTGTTGGAAGAACTTTGCGAATTGCATGAAATAGCTCAAGTTCTATTCAAATTGCCATACAGTAAAGGTCGTAGCTAGACAAGAAGGAACCATATAGGAACCATATGGTTCGAAACGTTTGGTTCTAAAAAATTTGTTTGTACCCGGATTGGAGCACAATTTAATTTCTGTACCACAATTGTTGGACCATTGCACTAGTTTCGTTATGTTCACACCTAACATATGTGTTATACACAATTGCAATAATTCAATAAAAGGACTATGACCTATACACTATAGACAATTTGTGTCAACTTAATAGTAAGTCAAAAGTCAATAGTTTAAAAAAAAAAAAAAAAAACCATAAACATATCTACTAAAGACAACAAGGAACCCCACAGGCTTATTCACATGTTCTCTATATGATTTGTGTATATTCACCCAAACACTCCTTCGCTTTTTTTTTTAACCCAAACACCCATTTTGTTCGACAAAACAAACAGATACATAATATGCGGTTTGGTTCGAGTACCCCGGTATCTAAAATAAAACCGTAATCGAATCATACTAAATCATTTTTTGCGGTTTCGGGTTTAGGTTAGTTTGATTATCGGTCTTTCGATTTAGGCGGATAGTTTCGGTTCGTCGATTTTACGGTTTATTTGGACACCCTTAAAACCAAAAAATAAAAAATAAAAAATAAAATAAAATAAACCTAGTGCACCATACAATACATTTATTTATATTTATATATATTTGAACGTTTGAAGCACCAAGCAACAAATAAATATCTACATTATGGTGCACACCAAACTAAACATAAATCAATAAATCCCTTTGCACCAACCGTTCAGTCCCTCATTAAAACTTTGGCCCAATTAAATTGTACTCATCAACACATATGATTTACTTTAGCCTAACACTTTTTTACCCGTATTGTGAATTTTTGTTCTTTCTTTCTGACTAAAACAAAAACATATACAATGCCTTTGAGTTTTTAGCCAATCTATCACTTTTTGAAAAACAAGTTACCGAATGATAACATGTTTTATAATACAAACGATGAGACACTTTATTTTGCATACTCAAAAATCCTTGCATACTAAGGGACAAATCTTCACCATCCATCTAGTTTGATCTAATGGTGGAGATTAACCTAAGATTTAATATGTCTAAACCTAAGTCCATGTTTTTTCTTGTCTTTTTATCTTTCTTATTTATTTTCTCATTATTTGTAATTTTTAATCAATTTTTACTTTCACGCTTTTTTTTTTTTTTTTTTTCGTTTTCGCCGAGTTTTCATACGTTTTTGTCCGCTTTTTTCGCTTTTATACGCGTCTGTTTTACATATTTCCGCCCTGCTTACACGTTTTCGTCCGTTTCACACGTTTTAAATCTGCTTTCGTCCGCTTTCATTCGCTTTTGTCCGCTTTGTTACGCACGCCCTTGTTACGCTTTAAATGCTTTCTTACGTTTTCGTCCGCTTTCACGCTTTTGTCCGCTTTCATACGTTTTCATCCGCTTACATACGCCGTCCGCTTTCTTACGTTTCACACGCTTTAGTCCGCTTTCATCCGCTTTCTTACGTTTCGTCCGTTTCATACGCCGCTTGTTTTCTTACATTTCGTCCGCTTTCACACGCTTTTGTCTCTGCTTTCACGTTTCGTATGTTTCTCACCTTTTCTTCCGCTTTTTACGCTTTAGTCCGCTTTCTTACGCCGCCTTTTTCACGCCGTCCGCTTTCACGCTTTCACGTTTCACCGCTTTCTTACATTGTCCCATGTTTTCGCTCGCTTTCTTATGTTTCGCTTGTTTTCACGCTTTGTCCGCTTTCATACATTTTCGTCTATTTTCACGCCGTCCGCTTTAACGTTTCGCTTGTTTTCACGCTTTTGTTCGTTTTTTACATTTTCATCGTTTTCATAGGTTTATATGTGCCGTCCGTTTTTTACGTTTCGTCCATTTTAGACAACCGCCTGCTTTAAACATTCTCGTTCGTTTTCATACGTTTTCGTCCATTTTCATCCTTTTATACGTTTCGTCCGCTTTCACACGCTTTTATATGCTTTAATTCGTTTTGTTCGTTTTCATACGTTTCGTCCGCTTCTTGTAGTTTTAATCGTTTTCGTCTATTTTCATATGTTTTCATGCTTATTATTAAACTTTATTATATTACATGTCTAATATCAATTTTGATATTTTATTATAAAAAAGTTAATGTCTAATATCACTTGTGGTATTTCATAACAAACAAGTATATTTTTTAACCTTTAATATCACCTGAGATATTTAATTGCTTTGTATATTTTTATATATTATCACCTATGTGTTTTCTAATATTTTTATAATTTTCAGTTACAAGATAGTTTTTGTGCCTTTCATTGCAATTGACAAGCAAATATTTTGTTAATGCAATCAATGTATTATACTCTTAGTAGAAATAAAAGTGTTAAAGTCTCTTTAGGTGAATTCTTATTTTGTTCAAAAAAATGCTAATTTAATGCAACACTTTTTTGATTTTGAGAATATGTCAAGTCTCTATTTTCATAGTTTGCTACCTTTTTATTCATTTTGATATTTTTAAGTGACACTTATTTATCTCTTGTGATATAACATTGTAAGAAAGATGAAGAGTATTACACTCTTCATCATATATGTGTTATCAGTTGTGATACTCAACTAAGAATGTGAAATATTAAATTCATACCAAATATGATAAGAATTTAGTATTTTACCAAGTATATATGAAAGAAATGATAATAAACATCACTTATTATATTAACGTGATGTTTCGTTTATTTTTATTTGTGTTTTTGAAAATATTTAGGAAGATTTTGTGTTTTATGATAATATGAAATATTAGAAAAGGTGTTTAATCGAAAACAAAAGATGTTATGAATCTTTGTTAGACTTGTGGCGGATTTTTATTTAATGGAGACATTGTGCATGTTTCGATGGGTTTTATAGCGAATTTAAAAATATCTATGGTTGAATCGACGAACTAAAGAAGTTATGGTTGAAGAAAGCACATCTTTATAAACAAATTGAGTAAGCTCAAATACATGTGATATCACTCATGATATCACGGGTGATATCACATGATATCACGGTGATATCACATGATATCACGCGTGATATCATTGGTGATATCACAAGTGATATAAACTATGATATCATACATGCTATCACCGGTAATATCACACATGATATCACGGTGATATCAACGGTGTTATCACACATGATATCACGTGTGATACCACAAGTAAGGTGATATCATCCGTGATATCACAAGTGTTTAAGCTTCATCAATTTATTTATAAAGATGTGTGCTATCTTCAACCATAGCTTATTTACTTGTCGATTCAACCATAGATATTTTCAAATCCCACTATAAAACCCATCGAAACATGCACAATGTATCCATTAAATAGAAAAATCCACCACAAGTCTAACAAAAGTGTCATAACATCTCCTTTTTTCGGTTGAACAACTTTTCTAATATTTTATAATATCATAAAACACAAAATCTTCCTAAATATTTTCAAAACACAACCATCACATTCTTAGTTGAGTATCACAACCGATAACACATACATGATGAAGAATGTAATAATTTTCATCTTCCTTACGATGTTATATCACAAGAGATAAATAAATGTCACTTACAAATATCAAAATGAAACCGCCTAAAACGGACAAAAGCGTATAAAATCGAATGAAAACGATGAAAACGGACAAAAACGTAGAAAATGAACAAAACGATATAAATGCATAATAACGATAAAACGGATGAAAACGATGAAACCTTACGAAACGTCTAAAATTGTTGAAAACGAAAAACGGATGACAACGTATGAAAACGGACTAAAACGATAAAACGGATGAAAATGTAAAATACGCACAAAAACGCCTAAAACGGACGAAAATACATGAAAACCTAAAAACAGATAAAACGTATGAAATGGATGAAAATGGCCGAAATGTAAGAAAACGGACTAAAACAGATAAAACGTAAGAAAGCATAAAACACGTCCGAAACGTATGAAAATGGACGAAACGAAAGAAACGGACGAAAACGTATGAAACGAACGAAAACGTAAGAAAATGGACGAAACCTAAGAAAACAAACGAAACGTAAGAAAAAGACGAAACGTATGAAAACGGACGTAAATGGGCGAAACGTAAGAAAACATCGAAACGTATGAAAATGATTTAAAACGATAAAATCGACGAATACGTCTCGAAAATGTATTTAAAATGTCTAAAACGGACGAAAACGGACAAAAGCGTCTAAAACATACCAAACGATATAAACGATGAAAACGCATTTAAAACGCCGAAACGGACGAAAACGTAAGAAAACGGATGTAAACGACGAAACGTATTTAAAACGTAAAAAAATGACGAAACATATGAACACGAACGAAAACGATAAAACGTATGAATACGATGAAAACGTATGAAAGCGAAAACAAAAAAAACAAAACAAAACAGAAAACAAAAAAAGGTGAATTTAAAATTAAAAAAATAATGAAAAACGTGAAGTTAAAAAAATTAAATAAAAGCGTGAATTGAAAAAAAAAAACAAAAAAAAACATGATTTTAAAATAATAACGTGAGTTCCACAAACCAAAAAAAAAATGTTAATAAATAAGAGAGACAAAAAGACAAAGAAAAAAGATAAAAAAAAACATGGACTTAGGTTTCCATATTAAATCTTAGGTTTATCCTAACCATTAGATCAAATTAGATGGATGATGAGGATTGGTCCCTTGGTAAGCACCAAAATAAGAGTAAGCATTTGAAAATTCCTCTACAAACCATTTGTTTTTCCTTTTCTCACAAATCTACTGGAATTAATACAATAGTCAATAAATATCTACATTATGGTGCATACCAAACTAAACATAAATCAATAAATCCCTTTGCACCAACCGTTCAGTCCCTCGCTAAAACTTTGGCCCAATTAAATTGTACTCATCAACACGTATGATTTACTTTAGCCTAACACTTTTTTACCCGTATTGTGAATTTTTGTTCTTTCTTTCTGACTAAAACAAAAACATATACAATGCCTTTGAGTTTTTAGCCAATCTATCACTTTTTGAAAAACAAGTTACCGAATGATAACATGTTTTATAATATTAGCCAAAATGTTTCGTTTAATACAAACCATTTGTTTTTCCTTTTCTCACAAATCTACTGGAATTAATACAATAGTCAAAGATTATTACATGAAGAAAAAACTCATAACTTGTTGTGATGCTGAGAACCACGTTCACCTGGTGTTTTGTTTTTCTTGATATTATGTTTTACATAGCCAATATAACTATTTGTTGTTAGGAACACTATTTGCGGAGACTAAAACTAGTAGCATTCATTATGATGGATTGTGAAAATTTAATAAAAGATGAAAATGTTTAAAAATTTATAAACCATAGTGGATGTATCTTTCAAGCCTATGTGGCATGGATAGTCTTGATAGAAGATGCTCAAAGTTGAAGTATATTGAAAGTGTTGAGTGTGTTTATTAAATGAAAAGTTTATGAATAGTTTTATCCATGTAGAAACGAGAAATAAAATGCCCCGCGCGTTGCGGCGGTGTATTATTTGATAAAACTTACTTAAAATCGTTTGATTACTTTACTTTATTTGAGCAAAAAATATTACATATGTCTATATAATTTGATATTAATATGTTTTCATATAACTAAATCATTCTTTATCTATTAACCTATTGTAGTTATAAAACCAAAAAGTTAAATTTTATACACGTAATTTCTTTTAAACTAATGCAATGATGAGGTTCCAGTACCACTACAACATAATAAAGCAATATCATATAGATATCCATTTTCGCAAAATCTATGGGCACACTAAAGAGACTTTGTGGAATAATAGCTCAGGGGTCCGAGTCTTGGCTCGTGCTCACTCTAGTTGGTGTCCCACTAGGTCAGGTTAGTTTCCGGAGCTATTCATTGTGAGGTGGATAATGGCTGGTTCCAAAAGGCACCCGGGGTAAGGATTTTCCCGCCAATCTACATCTTTTGTGGAATAAAGCAATGTCATGTAGATATATACTCTATTATATAAGTTATTAACCTTAAGTCGAGTATGCTATCTTAAATACTGGGACTTCTTTGAGCTCATTTTATTTGGATGGCCTTGTATATTGGTCACTTTCAATCACAAAAAGGTACTATGGTGGTAGTTTATACAGACTAGCCATGGGTGGGGTTTGTTTAACTATTATGCAGAGTTCCTTTTCTGGATTTGAATTGTGTATCATAAAGTAGGTATTTCCCTTATATGAAGGGTAGAAATGAGCTTGGTGTGGTTGTGCAAGATGCAAGGAATAGAGAGTTGTGAAAGATGAGACATCGATTCAAGTACCGTTGAAAAGACTAAAGGAGCGGAGGAATGACTACTGTAATAAAGCATGGTCCTAGCATAGCACAACTAGGAGGTTATGTTGGTTTTCTCATTGAATGTGAGTGTTTCTTGACTGATGATGCATGACCTTATTTACTTCTTGACCCATTGGTAGTGAGGATGAAGCTGCTATATAATGGGTCGAGGGTAATTACTTAGGAAATGTAGTCAGTTAAGTATAATCCCTCTTTGAAGAAGTCAGGGTGCTATAGTCTGTTGGAAAATTTAGTGCACTTGTGAGATAAGTTCACACCTGGTAAAGGGTCAGGAGGTACGAAGTGTACACCCATAAGGTCCCTGAACACCCAGACTCTATAGTGGTGAGATTCAGTGTTAGTACTGGTAGTGCTAAGTTAGTACTGGTAGGCTAGTTCCTACTGGTAGTACTAAGTTAGTACTGGTAGGCTAGTTCCTACTGGTAGTACTGGAATCAACTTGTAACAGGCATTGACCTATTCAAGTGGCAGTTACAACTGCATAATGACCACGTTTAATTGGTCATGTAACCACTATGCCTATCATTATGGAGGCTAATTATGTGGTGATTAATTGGCCGTTAATCACACATAAATTTCATTGACTAGGGTTGAGTAATCTCTACTATAAATAGAGATCATCACTCAAATGCATGAAGACATAAAAAAACATAGAAAAAAACATAAACACTTGTAAGCAAAAGGGTTATTGATTTTATGCCTAATTCAATAACATACATTTGGTCTTATCCGTGTAGATATTCGTGATACCGGGCATTAGGGTCGAATAGTTTACTTTGAAAAGTGATAACACGATTCCAAGTGATATCGGGTAACCTGCTTTGGTATTGTTTTCGCCGTTGATTATCTTACCCCGCCGCTGGGCAAATAAACACCAACAATCAAAGTAAAATATTTGTGATAATCAATGGTCGATGCCGCAATGAACACATGGCTTCAAACTTTGCCAAGTGGACAAGTTTGAAGGGTGGACTTTAGGGATGGCAGAAGAAGATGCACTTCTTGCTGTCAAGCATGAGTGTGGTCTATGTTCTAACTACACCTATTCCTGATGATGGGGATGATGCTACTGTGGAACAGATAAGGAGGAGGAGCAAATGGGAGAATGATGACTACATTTGCAGAGGCTTAATTCTCAATGGTATGCCTGATTCATTGTTTGACATTTACCAGAATTTTTAACCTTCCAAAGAACTATGAGATTCCTTGGATGCCAAATATATGGCTGAGGATGCTTTAAGTAAGAAGTTCCTTGCAAGTAATTTCACAAATTACAAAATGACAGATTCAAGACCAGTTATGGAACAATACAATGAACTTCTTGGTATACTTGGAAGGTTTACACAACATAATATGCACATGGATGAGGCTATTTCAGTCTCGTGTGTCATTGATAAACTTCCCCCTTCCTGGAAAGATTTCAAACATACCTTGAAACATAAGAAGGATAAGTTAACTCTTATTGAGTTGGGCAGTCATCTGCGCATTGAGGAATCTCTCAGGGTGTAGGATAATGACAAGCCAAATATTAGCAATGCTACTGGTGCATCTGTTGTCAATATGGTGGAGCATAACAACTCCACCAGGTACAATGACAACAAAGGCAAACGTATACATCATGATAACACAAGGCGATCCTAACAAGAAGGTAACACCTACTTGTTGGAAATGTGGCAAACCGATCACATTAAAAGGGATTGCAAAGGTGTTAAGCTTGGTGGTAAAGCCAAGATCGTGCATTAATGGTTCGGGAGTGGTGGTTCTACCAACTCACCGAAAGGTCATAATATGTTTAATAAGTCTTTTCGATTTATTATGTTACATATGTATCTCGAATCTTATTATGTGCGGGATGATGATGTTACGTGGTGGGTTGACTCGTGCAACTGCTCATGTATGCAAAGATAGAAGTCGGTTCCGCACTTATGAGTCACCGAATGATTGTTCTATTTTTCACATGGGAAATGAGTCAACGACCTTGGTGCATGGTCGTGGTTGTGTAGATCTTAAGTTTAGTTCGGAAAGATTGTAACTTTGTTTAATGTTATTCATGTTCACGATATAAGGAAGAACTTGGTTTCAAGTAGTGTTTTGAATAATCATGGATATAAACAAGTTATTGAATCTGATAAATTTGTTCTATCTAAGCATGGTGTGTTTATTGGTTTTGGCTATTTGTGTAACCAAATGTTCGAGCTTAATATTGTTCATGAATGTGATAATTTAGCCTTTTGATCACCTCGACCGACCGACTCTCCCTTTGGCATGCTAGACTTGGCCATGTACACTATAAAAGGATGCAAGACATGTCTAAGGATGGTTTAATCCCAAGATTTGACATGGACACTAAAAAGTGTAAAACTTTCATGTTGACCAAGATAACTAAGAAACCTTTTCAGGGTGTTAAACATGAATCTAAGCTCTTGGAGCTAATACACAGTGATCTGTGTGATTTGCATGCCACTGCCTCTTTGGGGAATAAGAAATACTTTGTGACATTTATTGATGATGCTTCTAGGTTTTGTTATGTCTATCTATTACATACAAAGGACGAAGCATTAGATAAACTCAAAGTGTTTAAAACTGAAGTTGAATTGCAACTTGGGTCCCCGATCAAAAGATTAAGGACCGATAGGGAGGTGAGTACATGGATACTTTGTACTTTCGATCATTGGTATAATCCATGAAACAAGCGCCCCTATACTCCTCAAAGAAATGGTATTTCGAAAGGAAAACAGAATCAAGGAGATGGTTAATTCTATGTTCTCCTATTCAGATCGAGTCAAGGTTTCGGGTGAAGCTATGTTAACGACTTGCTAGTTATTAAATAGGGTTCCCAACAAAAGGAACAAGGTTACCCTTATGAACTCGGACTAAAGGAAACCCAACCTGAACTATCTCAAGGTTTGGGGTTGAAGGGTTGTTGTAAGACTCACCGATCCAAAGTCGAAAACTTTATGTGAAAGAGGCATTGATTGTATCTTTGTTGGATATGCCGAGCATTCCAAGGCTTTTAGGTTATATGTAATTGAACCTAATGAATCTGTTTCAATTAACTCCAATGCAAACTTTGATGAGCATAGATTCTCATCGGTCCGTAGACCAAGTCAGAGGATTCATAATGGAACTCATAACATTGGTGTATCATAGGTCCCTCGATGAGGTTGTGGTTCAACAACCTGAACCTATGCTTAGAAAGAGCAAAAGGGTCGAATTCAAAGTCATTTGGACCCGAGTTTCAATTATATTTAATTGAAGGAACAAGGGATGAGGTCTCTGACCAATAATCATATTGCTTCATTGTTGAGGATGATCCTTAGACATTTGAAGAAGCAATGAAATCCCAGAATATTGCTTTCTGGAAAGAAGCAATCAATGATGAGATGGATTCCATCACGGGCAACAACACTTGTGTGTTGGTTGATCTACCAACTGATTACAAACCTTTGGGTTGCAAATGGATTTTAAAAAATAAAATGAAGGTAGATGGAACTATTGAAAAGTTCAAGGCTAGACTAGTCATTCAAGGCTTTAAACAAAAGTCGTGATAGACTATATTGATACTTATGCCCTCGTAGTCAGACGGTACCATAAGATCGCTTATTGCTTTGGCATCTATTCACAATCTAATTATTCATCGATGGATGTGAAAGCGACTTTCTTGAATGGTGAATTGGAAGAGGAGGTTTATATGAACCAACCTCGTGGCTTCATCATGTCCGACAATGAAAACAAGGTGTATAACCGATTAAGTCTCTTTAGGGACTAAAGCGTACACCTAAGCAATGGCATAAAAATTTGATGAAGTGGTTTTGTCTAGTGGTTATGTTCTTAACCAAGTCGACAAATGCGTGTATAGCAAATTTGATGAATCGGTAAAGGAGTTATCATTTGCCTATATGTTGATGACATGTTGATCTTTGGCACCGACCAAAATCGGTTGACCGATAAAGGAATTTTGTCATCAAGGTTCTCCATGAAGGACATGGGGAGGTCGATGTTATCCTTGGTATAAGGATTAAACATGAAAGTAAAAGAATCTATATTTCTCATTCTCATTATATTGAGAAGGTGTTGAGAAATTCAGTTACTTTGATTGTACTCCGGTGAGTACACTTATGGATACTTGTAAGAAGTCGATGCCTAATAATGGCAAGGTTGTATCTCAACTTGAGTATTCTAGTGTAATTGGTTGCTCGATGTATGCCATGACTTGTACAAGACCCGATATTGATTTTGCGTGGGTAAACCGGCGGTATACTAGAAATCCTAGTGCTCATCATCGGCAAGCGCTCGAGAGGGTATCAAGTATCAAGAGAACTATGGATTATAGTCTCTCGTATCTTGGTTATCCTTGTTGTTAGAAGGATACACCGATGCAAGTTGGATCAAGAACATCGAAGACAAATCGTCTACCGGTGGTGGGTATTCCTACTTAGTGGAGGTACAATTTCTTGGGCATCCAAGAAGCAAACTTGCATCACCAGTTCAACAATGGAATCGAATTTGTGGCCTTAGCAATTCTTTGGTAAAGAAGTCGAATGGTTGAAAAATTGCTTCTTGAGATTCCATTATGGCCTAAACCTATATCACCTATTTCTATCCGTTGTGATAGTGCAGCTAGATTGGCAAAGTCATATAGCCAGATGTACAATGAGAAGTCTAGACACTTGGATGTCAGACATAGCATGATTCGTGAGCTTATCATGAATGGGGTGGTATCAATAGAATTTGTTAGATCTCAACAAAATTTAGCTGGTCACTTGACGAAGGGTTTGGTTAGAGACTTGGTTTTAAAGTCTGCTAAAGGGATGGGTTTAAGTCCAACTTAGTCACTGAATGCTAAGACACCAAACTCCCTCCTGAGGAAACTTGGGAGCTGAGTTCAATGTGGAAATTTGAACATTCAGTGGACTGGAGCACATGTTTTATTTTACATCCCAAGGTTGTGCTCAGAACCTACTCAAAAGTAGGATGAAGTCTTTACTTCTTAATGGTTAATTTCTTTGAAAAAGTGCTTGGGGGAGCATGAATAAAGAGGAACCACCTATGTGAATGTTGAAGTTTTGCCGCCTGTGGAGCTTTGACTTTGGCTCTTGCAACATTTATGAATTTGGATATGGACACATGACTTGTATAGTGTCGAGCTTTTAAGTGTTTGAAAACTTGTGTATTTTATCTTGGTATTCAAATGGGTTGAAGGGTTCAATTCTTAGAACACCGATTCTCGAATATTTGAACGTAATGTACTAAGATGGAAATTCAACTCGTGATATTTTCGTTTATGCACATGTTTTGTTTGATGTTTAATTTTCATGCAAAGGAAGTGAACTAAATTTGGGAGGATTGTTGGAAAATTTAGTGCACTTGTGGGATAAGTTCACACCGATAATGGGTTAGGAGGTACGAGTGTACACCCATAAGGTCCCTGAACACCCAGACTCTATAATGGTGAGATTCAGTGTTAGTACTGGTAGTGCTAAGTTGGTACTGGTAGGCTAGTTCCTACTGGTAGTACTAAGTTAGTAATGGTAGGCTAGTTCCTACTGGTAGTACTGGAATCAACTTGTAACAGACATTGACCTATTCAAGTGGCAGTTACAACTGCATAATGACCACGTTTAATTGGTCATGTAACCACTATGCCTATCATTATGGAGGCTAATTATGTGGTGATTAATTGACCGTTAATCACACATAACTTCCATTGACTAGGGTTGAGTAATCTCTACTATAAATAGAGATCATCACCCGAATGCATGAAGACATAAAAACACGAGAAAAAACATAAACACTTGTAAGCAAAGGGTTATTGATTTTGTGCCTAATTCAATAACATACATTTGGTCTTATCATACCGGGCATTATGGTCGAATAGTTTACTATGGAAAGTGATAACACAATTTCAAGTGATATCAGGTAACTGCTTTTGGTATTGTTTCTGCTGTTGATTATCTTACCTATTTGTTGGGCAAATAAACACCAACATAGTGCACATGATGAGGCTCGGCAAGGATCACTATATGTCATTGTGGATGATGTTTGAATGATATATTGTGAGACTTATCCAGAAATGTATATCATGGGACTATAGTAGGTGAATGAAGGTGAATTTGAAAGCCTTGGATAAAATGGGACCGCATAAAGTCGCATCGATGTATTGCTTTGTTTTATCGGAGATATTATCTAGCGTACCCGATATGTTTTACTTCTAATTGTTGTTTAGCAATCTAGGATGTCTGCATTGTATCAAGGATTTGGGAATGTCCAAAATCCATTCATTCTTTTATTGTGTAAATGTTGGTATATTAATATCGATCATCCTTTTACAAAAAAATAAAAATAAAAATGTATATAAAACCTTTTGCATAAATTAATCTTGATTGTTATAATGGGTCTAATGTCTATATTATTTAAGATTTTGCAGTCATTTTGACTTATTATCGAAAAATAAGAAGTTGATTTTGTAATTTAGTCTTATATATATATATATATATATATATATATATATATATATATATATATATATATATATATATATATATATATATATATATATATTTAAATGTAAGTTAAAAGTATTGCACTATTGGGCTCATTTTATTTGAAATTTAAAAACCTTTTTATTGGTATATTAGTATAACAAACTTACTAAATTTTGACTTATTACCAGAAAAATATGAAGTTGATTCTAAAATTTTAATAGTTATTATTAATCAAATCTTACGTAAGTCAAAAGTATTGCAACACTGGGCTATTTTTATTCGAAATTTAAAGATGTTTTAAATGGTATATTTTAATAAGAAAATTGTTGAATGTATCTATATTAGATATGTGATAAATAAAGTTTATTATATAAAACATATGTAAAAAAATAAAGTTTAACGTAGTTTTGTAACTTGTTACATAGTTTAGGGGTGTGTTTGGATTTTTTTAATTAAATTTAGACTAAAATACACCGTTGGTCCCTAAACTTGTATCGGAGGATCGCGATGGGACGAACCACGCACTTTTCATCGCCACGGGTCCAAACAGTACCCATTAAATGCCAGATTCGTCCCTTGACCAGAATTGGGACAGTCAAACCGAGGGTATTATAGACCATTCACTTTTTTGACCCAAGCTAGTTAAAATGTAACCCAACCTTCAACC
This sequence comes from Chrysanthemum lavandulifolium, assembly GCA_022545495.1. NCBI lineage: Eukaryota > Viridiplantae > Streptophyta > Magnoliopsida > Asterales > Asteraceae > Chrysanthemum > Chrysanthemum lavandulifolium. Next base: position 300,364,348 of record CM040242.1, on the reverse strand, counting down.
ATATATGTATGAACGAGCAAGAATGAACCCTAAAATACAATAAACACACATTCTTCCCAAAGCAAAAAGAAAAACAATAATGGCACAAAACGATAAGGGGAAGGGTTTGTTGAGTTCGTTGAGGAAAGCAGACTGCGCAAATGAAAAGGGTTTGGGTGTTAAGAAGAAGAAGAAGGAAGAGGATGACATCTTGTTATCAAAGTATAACGATTTGGGAGAAAGGATTACAAAACTGGAAATTTTGTTTAAATATCTTAAGGATAGGAAGGAAAAGAAGGAAAACGATGATAGGAAGAGTTGTGGGTCTAGCTAAGTGTATGTTTAGATGATAGTAAACATTTGTAGTTCTTGAGAACATGTAATCGATGAATAAAGTTTTGTGATCTTATTTAAGTAATTGTGTTTGAAATCGTTTTGCATTTCTTAATAGGTTTGACTTACCCAAGTAAGTTACAATTTGTTGGTTTTCATAAGTTTGTTTGACTTTGGTAAGTCAAAATTCAAGATGTTATAATACACCATTGTCAATACATTGTTGTTTAATGCTAAAGCGTTAGCATTTTCAACCCGTGTTTTGAAACCACTGCCTGTAATTTTTCTCGAAAGGGGTGTTTGTTTCTTTGTAACAATTGTTGCCGATAAAAGGGGCCGTTGTGTCACACCCCAAAATATCGCAATGAACGATAGTGTCATTGGGGTATGATGTCATAGCACAAAGTATGGATACGAAAACGACCTCTATAATGAGGCGTTTTGAAAAGTTTACCATTCGATTTCATATGTTAAAGTTTACACAACAAGAAATCACAAAGTTTGATAATACATAAAGAGTTTACAAAACATGTCGAATGGTAATTGTTAAAAGCACAAGACTCCAATGTATGCCATGAGACCCAAAAGCTCCATGAAATGCTATCACCTTAAGACACGAGATAAACATGCTAAAAGTGTCAACACAAAGGTTGGTGAGTTCATAAGTTTGTAACAAAATGATTTGAAATACTTTGAGAAATGTTCACACAAAGAAAGGCATCGAATCCACTCGGTTCAAGTTCCGCCCATACAAAACTTGCAACTGTGTGTTCACAACCCATTGCCAAAATATAGTATGTCAATCATGTATGCATGTATCATAGTAGTTAAAAGTATAAATGTCCCCCAATAGTCTTCCAACAACTCGTGTTGGGATGTTTGTAAATTAATAGCCTTCCAACAACTTAATTTGGAGCCACTAATTCTTGTATGTTTGTAAATTAATAGCCTTCCAACAACTTAATTTGGAGCCACTAATTCTTGTATGTTTGTAAATTAATAGCCTTCCAACAACTTAATTTGGAGTCACTAATTCTTGTATGTTGTTCCAAGTATGCATATGAAATCAAGTATAACCCAATCAAGTATAAAACGCAATCAAGTCTAAGTATAGGTAATGTTGTTTGGCAAAAGAGTTTAAATGTTTGGATAAATAAGCATATATCTCGCCCCAAATAGTTTATAGGAATTTAAATGAGTAAAAGCGGGGTATGAACTCACAGTAATATGTAAGAGTTTAAAGTACTTGAGAAAGTAAATGAAATTAGTTTGAGCATGTATCTCCCCCAAAAGTAGTATAAAAACAATTGAAAATGGGGTTATGAAACTCACCTGGTGTGATTGATATGCTAACAAAATGAAGTGCGAAAGTGAGACTCGGAAACTATCCGCGACCTAGAATGAATGTTATGACTTGAGTTATGATGTAATGTTATGCATGCATTTCAGTATGTTATTTATACCATTTGTGAGTTTTGAAAATGATACTTATCGTCGAAAAATATTCTTTTGACGTCTTGACCATTCTTAAATTACTTTACAAGTATTTACGTCAAAATGTCACCCTACAATGGTTTCGTAATGATTTATTGTGAAATTTTAACTTTTCGTCGTAAAACAATGTCGTCGGAAATTTCATGAAAGTGACAAAAATGGCTTCGAAAAACTAGTCGTAAAATGGTGTACATCGAACGTTAGGAAACGAACTCTACGGTTTTGGAAAGCTTGTATCAAAATCTAGAAGTTTTAGTACATGAGTTTTCGTCATAGAGGTCTCGAACATAAAGATAATAGAGGTTAAATATGGTGATTTTGTCTAAATGTTGTGTAAAAATGAGTTTCGGCAAAGTTTATGCAACCGTAAATAATTTATTACAACTCCGCTATACAAACGGATGGTCGTTTTAGAAAATATGCTTGGTGATCTAAATTTTACTAGAAGACATCTCGTTACAAAAGTTCTACATCATAGTTAAAAACAGCCTTCAACATGGTCGTTTTAGTTACCGTAACACTTGTCTCGTAAAAATAATATAGTTTTTCGAAAATAATAGTTACGGCAAGTTTATGAAAACGTGCATATCTTTGTCGTTTCAAATCCATTTTCACGATAATACGTCCTTAGCTTCGTATCAAAGTATACTAATAGATTTTTGATAAGTCGAAATAATTTGTAAAGCTTAGGACTCGTTTTTGACTCGTACAAAATAATAATAGTATGTGAAATTTCGGAAAATATATATTTAGTCGTCAAACTTGAAAAATTCATAACTTCTTCGTTATAACTCCGTTTAATCCGTTCAATGCCACGGATTCGCTTTTAAAGTATATTTTCTAAATATCAAGGCCAAAATTCGTGCCTACTGTTGGATTTTCCAGAAATTCAAAACAAGATCAGAACACTTATTTATACTTGTCGAAAATAGTTTTTCTCGTACTAAACCTATTCCAATCCCTTCAAATCAACTCCAAAGCTAATCTAATCCTACCATACACCTTCTTAGGGTGTCATGGGTTCCTAGACATCATCAAGACCAACATATACCAAGGGATAATTATAGGATGACCTTATATATATATAACTTTAAAAATCATGTAAAATGGTATAAATCAACATAAGTCTTGCATGTTTGCTCCAAAATGAAGAAATAACTATGAAATGAAGATGAAATATGTAAAATGAAAGAAACATGCTTACAAGCTAATATGATGAGGTGCAAAGAACAAAGGTTAGCCTAAACACTCTAGGTTTTTATTTCAAAACCTTATAAAGAGTGAAATTCTAGATTGTGATTAACTTGAGCTTGAAAGATTTTTGTGATCCCTTGAACACCCTTGATAGAACCGGTTTGGAGAGGGAGGAAACAAGAGAGAAGAAAAGAAACTAGTAACTTGTATAATTGTGATGAATGAAGTGAAGTGTGAAATAGTTTGAGTATAAATCTAGTTCTTATAAGAAAATCTACCCATTTGACTAACTCTTCCCCTTGGCCGGATTTTATGGGGTATGTTTCACACATATGTTTTTTTGTTTTTTTTTTTATAAAATGTATTATGTAAAACTTGTGTAAGTAAATTGTAAGTATAATGTACATGTATTAATACTTGTAAGATTTAATATACATTAGTATATTTAAAGAAATTTTAGGTGAAAGAAATTTTTAATAGATCAAAGTAGAGTATAATGATATCATAAAAATTATAAAAATACATTCCTTGTGAAATTTGAGCGATATAATAATTATCGTGTAGTTTTTAAGAAAAACTTCGTAATAATATAAATTTAACGATTTATATACAAAATAAATTTAAAACACTAGGTAAACTAAAAATATAGTTTTATAAACTAAACATAAGTATAAAAACATATCGGGATCATTTTTGGAGGTAGCGGATTAAATTTTTAAAATAATAACTCACGCGATAACGTTTATTTAATATAAAATTTACGCGTTTAAGGTGAAATGCAAAGTCATGAATGAACTAATATGATTCAAATGATGTTAATGAAATATAGACTAAACTTAGTCCAAATGAAATGTTCGTGATGATATGATCATGAATTCGCCGCTAAACCATTAAGGTTACGCGAATTTGGAACACGCAAACCTAGTTTACGATAAATGATGAAATTGTGAGGCATGAATTGTTTTGAGAAATGACCTGAAATTGAGAATTGTGACATTCTTCCCATGTCAGAGGAATCACGTCCTCGTGATTCAATCGATGATACTATGGTTCGAACCTCGACAAGGGTTCTAAAAGTTTATGCTTGTGTATGGTCTATATGATTATGTTTATGCTCATGCATATGAGTTACTCGTCCCACAAGATACGTTCCCGTGCTATCATGAGCAATTCCCGTCCTAAATACATGCTTTCTTATGATTAGGCTCGATGAGACAAGCTTTCCCATTCTCAAGTAAAATTTTTAAAAGACTTTTTGGTGACCGATTTTTACTTAATCCCACAACTCATCAAACAAGAACTGTCATACGATTAGGCTAAATCGGTTTAGGTAACGACTTGTTTCTAGCTCGATCTTTGCAACTCATCAAACAAGAACTGTCGCTCGGATCAAACTGGAAACAAGTGGTTTGAAGAAAATCTTTTGAAAATTTGGCTTGATTACGGAATTGCTTACACATATGAGACTACTACTCCCTTCATTGCATGATTCTTCTGAATTAGACATAGGTGATCGGGCTATGTATAATTTAGAGTAATTATGCAATGCTTGGACTAATCGACTCATATGATGTTTGGTGTTGAGTCATAAGTCCGCATGTATAAAGAATATGCACTTATAATGATATGATAAGATGCTATGATGATGTGGTTATAGTCTAGGGTCAATGATGCAACCTAGTTCTCTATAACCGATTCTCGATACCAATCATCACACCCCAAAATATCGCAGTAGAACGATAGTGTCATTGGGGTATGACGTCATAGCACAAAGTATGGATACGAAAACGACACGTATAATGAGACGTTTTGAAAAGTTTACCATTCGATTTCATATGTTAAAGTTTACACAACAAGAAATCACAAAGTTTGATAATACATAAAGAGTTTACAAAACATGTCGAATGGTAATTGTTAAAAGCACAAGACTCAATGTATGCCATGAGACCCAAAAGCTCCATGAAATGCTATCACCTTAAGACACGAGATAAACATGCTAAAAGTGTCAACACAAAGGTTGGTGAGTTCATAAGTTTGTAACAAAATGATTTGAAATACTTTGAGAAATGTTCACACAGCAAAGGCATCGTAAATCCACTCAGTTCCAAGTTCCGCCCATACAAAACTTGCAACCTGTGTGTTCACAACCCATTGCCAAAATATAGTATGTCAATCATGTATGCATGTATCATAGTAGTTAAAAGTATAAATGTCCCCACAATAGTCTTCCAACAACTCGTGTTGGGATGTTTGTAAATTAATAGCCTTCCAACAACTTAATTTGGAGCCACTAATTCTTGTATGTTTGTAAATTAATAGCCTTCCAACAACTTAATTTGGAGCCACTAATTCTTGTATGTTTGTAAATTAATAGCCTTCCAACAACTTAATTTGGAGTCACTAATTCTTGTATGTTGTTCCAAGTATGCATATGAAATCAAGTATAACCCAATCAAGTATAAAACGCAATCAAGTCTAAGTATAGGTAATGTTGTTTGGCAAAGAGTTTAAATGTTTGGATAAATAAGCATATATCTCGCCCCAAATAGTTTATAGGAATTTAAATGAGTAAAAGCGGGGTATGAACTCACAGTAATATGTAAGAGTTTAAAGTACTTGAGAAAGTAAATGAAATTAGTTTGAGCATGTATCTCCCCCAAAAGTAGTATAAAAACAATTGAAAATGGGGTTATGAAACTCACCTGGTGTGATTGATATGCTAACAAAATGAAGTGCACGAAAGTGAGACTCGGAAACTATCCGCGACCTAGAATGAATGTTATGACTTGAGTTATGATGTAATGTTATGCATGCATTTCGTATGTTATTTATACCATTTGTGAGTTTTGAAAATGATACTTATCGTCGAAAAATATTCTTTTGACGTCTTGACCATTCTTAAATCACTTTACAAGTATTTACGTCAAAATGTCACCCTACAATGGTTTCGTAATGATTTATTGTGAAATTTTAACTTTTCGTCGTAAAACAATGTCGTCGGAAATTTCATGAAAGTGACAAAAATGGCTTGAAAAACTAGTCGTAAAATGGTGTACATCGAGCGTTAGGAAAGCGAACTCTCACGGTTTTGGAAAGCTTGTATCAAAATCTAGAAGTTTTAGTACATGAGTTTTCGTCATAGAGGTCTCGAACATAAAGATAATAGAGGTTAAATATGGTGATTTTGTCTAAATGTTGTGTAAAAATGAGTTTCGCAAAGTTTATGCAACCGTAAATAATTTATTACAACTCCGCTTATACAAACGGATGGTCGTTTTAGAAAATATGCTTGGTGATCTAAATTTTACTAGAAGACATCTCGTTACAAAAAGTTCTACATCATAGTTAAAAACAGCCTTCAACATGGTCGTTTTAGTTACCGTAACACTTGTCTCGTAAAAATAATATAGTTTTTGGAAAATAATAGTTACTGCAAGTTTATGAAAACGTGCATATCTTTGTCGTTTCAAATCCATTTTCTACATATAATCGTCCTTAGCTTCGTATCAAAGTATACTAATAGATTTTTGATAAGTCGAAATAATTTGTAAAGCTTAGGACTCGTTTTGACTCGTACAAAATAATAATAGTATGCTGAAATTTCAGAAAAATATATATTTCGTCGTCAAACTTGAAAAATTCATAACTTCTTCGTTATAACTCCGTTTTAATCCGTTCAAGCGGCCACGGATTCGTTTTAAAGTATATTTTCTAAATATCAAGGCCAAAAATTCGTGCCTACTGTTGGATTTTCCAGAAATTCAAAACAAGATCAGAACACTTATTTATACTTGTCGAAAATAGTTTTCTCGTACTAAACCTATTCCAATCCCTTCAAATCAACTCCAAAGCTAATCTAATCCTACCATACACCTTCTTAGGGTGTCATGGGTTCTAGACATCATCAAGACCAACATATACCAAGGGGATAATTATAGGATGACCTTATATATATATATATAACTCTAAAAATCATGTAAAAATTGTATAAATCAACATAAGTCTTGCATGTTTGCTCCAAAAATGAAGAAATAACTATGAAATGAAGATGAAATATGTAAAATGAAAGAAACATGCTTACAAGCTAATATGATGAGGTGCAAAGAACAAAGGTTAGCCTAAACACTCTAGGTTTTTATTTCAAAACCTTATAAAGAGTGAAATTCTAGATTGTGATTAACTTGAGCTTGAAAGATTTTTGTGATCCCTTGAACACCCTTGATAGAACCGGTTTGGAGAGGGAGGAAACAAGAGAGAAGAAAAGAAACTAGTAACTTGTATAATTGTGATGAATGAAGTGAAATGTGAAATAGTTTGAGTATAAATCTAGTTCTTGTAAGAAAATCTACCCATTTGACTAACTCTTCCCCTTGGCCGGATTTTATGGGGTATGTTTCACACATATGTTTTTTTTTTTTTATAAAATGTATTATGTAAAACTTGTGTAAGTAAATTGTAAGTATAATGTACATGTATTAATACTTGTAAGATTTAATATACATTAGTATATTTAAAGAAATTTTAGGTGAAAGAAATTTTTAATAGATCAAAGTAGAGTATAATGATATCATAAAAATTGTAAAAATACATTCCTTGTGAAATTTGAGCGATATAATAATTATCGTGTAGTTTTTAAGAAAAACTTCGTAATAATATAAATTCAACGATTTATATACAAAATAAATTTAAAACACTAGGTAAACTAAAAATATAGTTTTATAAACTAAACATAAGTATAAAAACATATCGCGATCATTTTTGGAAGTAGCGGATTAAATTTTTAAAATAATAACTCACGCGATAACGTTTATTTAATATAAAATTTACGCGTTTAAGGTGAAATGCAAAGTCATGAATGAACTAATATGATGCAAATGATGTTAATGAAATGTAGACTAAACTTAGTCCAAATGAAATGTTCGTGATGATATGATCATGAATTCGCCGCTAAACCATTAAGGTTACGCGATTTGGAACACGCAAACCTAGTTTACGATAAATGATGAAATTGTGAGGCATGAATTGTTTTGAGAAATGACCGAAATTGAGAATTGTGATGAGTTTGGTTTAGGTGATACAAGCGGATGTTTTATTTGATACATTATGATTTAGTGCCAAAGTATTTACATTTTCACCACATCTTTTAAACCATTGCCTTTGCTTTTGCGGATACAAGGGGTGTTTGGTTCTCTTGATTAAACTTTTACGATACAAGGTCTGTTTGGTTTTGATGATACAAGGGCTGTTTGGTTTTGCTAATACAAGGTCCTGTTTGGGTTTGTTGATACTAAAAGCACTAAAATACACCCAATATCACAATACAAGAACAGATTAAACAACACATAACCTAAATGATATTTTATCATTAATAAAGTCTGTTAAACATCATAACCAACTACATCAAATCTAATTTACATACCGTTTATAGCAAAATTATCAGCCAAAAGACGGCCTTTATCTACCCCATGGAAAACCAAAAATTCAGGCATTATGTTCAGCCATTGTCTTAACAAACTGTTGGTTGAACTGAATACCTTCATCTGTTTGACCAACAATCTGTATGAGTTGGGCAAGTTAGTTTATGTGCCTCGATTGGATTTTTTCAACGCATCCACACGATCAGCGCAATTCCACGAGGTCCCGAGCTTGATTCTCTTGAATCGACTCCCTACGCTGATGATTCGTGTCTTCGATGTTGAATGCAATCAAGAACTAGCTTCCTTAGAATCCTTCTTGCAGCCTCTTCTTCAAACCATATAGCCATACGATCATTCAGTTGGCGAATCGACCACCTCCATGAGTTCGTTTAAAATGGAAATCGCCATTGGAAAGTTGTGTGTGTGTGGAAAAGTGGTAGATGAGTATCTCGTTTGGTGTGCGCTAGTTAATATCGTCTCGGTAAGAGGCGGTGAAGGGTTTAATAGTTTCTTTTTTTCACACTCGGTCCACGAATTTGTGTTGGTTGCCGTTGTCAATTTGTCACACTTAAAACTCCGCCCAATATTCACTTTAGGATACACAATTGGTCCCTCAAGTTGCCAACTTCAGTAAAACCATTAGAAGTTTGACTTTGTTAAGTCAAACTTCTAAAACATGTCAAATTGTCAATTCACTCCAAAACAAATATTTAGTAATGGTTTTGCAATATTGACTTTATAAAGTCAAATACCATTGTATATATTATTGAACATTCCAATAGCCATCCTCATCATCAAACTTCAAATACCATTATGACTTTTGCACTTAATGTTCCAAAGGTTTTCAATCCTTCGACATTACAACTCTCGTTCACGAGTTAACCCATTCAACATTTTCAAGTATTGACTAACTAAAGTAATCGGAAATGCGGTTTTACTTGCTACAATCAAATAAAAATGCTAAATGAAAGTTTGACTTTCGAATGTCAAACTTTCATCACCTAGAATACGCACAAACAACAACATATGAACAATCTAATTTTAAGCAAACCATATAACAATTACTGTACAAAATTACTAAAACTATTTTGAAACATTAATTGTCCAAGGGTATTCAACCCAAACTTAAACTACAACCAGTCAAAGAAATCTACCACGGGTGTGGGAGAAGCTCGGGGGAGTTTCAACAGCTTCTTAGCCAACTCCCAGTTGTTCCTGATATTTTCATTCCCATCATGACTCCTATCGCTTTGCCTTATATTGATTGTCTTAATCGACCGGAACACGCAAGTATACACTTTATTAAAGTTATTTCATGCTCGATCCGGGAAAAGATCGAAACACCACCGTCTCAAGCGCCCATGGCTAAATGTGTTTCTATCTACAACGGTGGAAAAATTGGGCAAGGTAGATCACTAAGCGTGTTTGCGACTGAAAAATCAAATAGTGTTGAGATACACAAACATGGCAATTTAGGAATGTTTTATTTGATACATATTCATTACATCATTACACTTACTCTCGTATCCGGCATTTTCAAATTCGGAGATAACCGAATCATTCCAATGGTGAACGCTACCATAACACTATTCCCAAAATCGACATCGGACGACTTAAGGTTAATCGAGGAAACAAAGGCACCTTCATCCTAGGATTAGCTTCATGTATCAACTACAAGAAGTTTCTGATTAAATTTCATTATTACACATCTCTATAACATTATAAGTTGTAAAAGCGAAATTGTTCTTACCGTGCCATCACCAAAATCCAATGTAACGGTCTCAAGATTTTGAAGTCTTGTCAAGTGAAAGATATCGGATGTTGTGATTGTGGTCACAACATTATAACGACCTAATGACAAATGTAACTTCTTCAAATTCCCAAGTTTTGCAATATCCCATAGTCTCATCTCGTTAGTACTAGGACGATTCATTTAAGAGACTCAAGTGAGGACAACTAGCAATAAAGTCCCAAATGTACCGCTTAGAAAATTGACATGAATCAATTCTAGGCTCGATGAGATTTGGATAGCCATGAAAATATTCCAAAGTAGCCATAGCACAAACATGAAGTACCGGATGTTTCAACTCACTGCGAGAGTAAAGTTGGGTTGGGAGCGTAAGCGGGTCACCATACCGGTTTGTAATAATCACTCCTCAACTCCATTGTCACCAAAAACAAGAGCCACTCATGAATGTGTTCATAATGAAAGTTGTCTATTCAATAATTGATCTTGGCTCTACACAAAGACATACTTTCTTATTGGACCCATAAGCCGATTTAAGAATCTAGTAACAAGCCTACCATCAAACTCGTATGTTAAATAATAAAAGAAATCCTCATCAAGTATGACATCGGTGAGCAAAGTCCACTTAGACCTCCGGTTTCTCACTAAACTAGAGGTTCTTACCGCTTCTAACAAAGGCAACCGATTCAAAATGTTAGTGATCACTTCATCCGCATGTTGGTAAAACGATCGATCGACATGGTTTTGTTGGAAGTTGGGTTGGTCTTTTGAGTTCGAAATGAGGATTTATATTCTTGATTCGATTTGCAGTTTATCTTTTACGGATAATGTGGTTTTATGTGATTGGCAAAGTTGTTTGTTGGGTGGGTGTATTTGTTCCGCGAAATTAAATGCGGTGTATCGGGGAAGAAGCGGCTAATATCCATACTCACATTTGGTCCCTGGGTTGAAGCTTGGGTAAAAAAGTGAATGGTCTATAATACCCTCGGTTTGGTCGTCCCAATTACGGTAAAGGGACGAATCGGCATTTAATGGGTCTTGTTTGGACCCGTGGCGATGAAAAGTGCGTGGTTCGTCCCATCGCGATCCTCCGATACAAGTTTAGGGACCAACGGTGTATTTTAGTCTTAAATTTATATTTTAAAAAACTTGAATTTAGTTTTTAAATTATTACATAGTTTAAGGGAAACATTTATTTTTACAAATAAAGTTTAATAATTTTTATAAAGTCATACGTAAGTTAAAAGTATTATAATATTAGACTTATTTTGTTCACAATTTAGAGATATTTTCATCAGTATATTTATTTATAAACAAAATTCAATAGATATTTGTAACGTATTTGATAAATAAGATTTTTAATATATAAAAACCGTAAATGGTTAAAATATCCACGGGGTGTAGTGATTTTTTTTTTTGCAAAATGGTGTTGCACGCTACAGCATGTATATATTTGTAATATGTCTATAATGCTTTAGTTGTCATTGCGTCTAATTCTCTAATTATCACATCTATTGGGCAATTATACCCGAGAGAGAATGTTTCTAAGTTAGATTTATCATGGTACATCATTTTGTGACAATATTTTGTAAATTATGCTATGTAACATTTCTTCATAAAATAGTATTCATATTTCAACCCCAACTTTTTCACACGTGCTTTTCTTTATCTTCTCGAATTTGAATTATTTATCTACATTAATATGTAAAATGCTTCGTATTTTAATACCATTTTATTATTATTATTATTATTATTATTATTTTAATCTTCTCGAACTTTGAATTACTTGTATAAATGTATCTGTAAATGCCTTTTTTCATGTTGCAATTTGCAACCCTAAAAAATTAGACATAAGCAACCAATAATCATTGACGATCCCTCTCCTTACTTAAAATTTGAAGAAACAATATGCTATTGTCTTTTATGGTCAACTATACTCGTTTCTTGATCTCTTTATCTAAGACACACTATCCCCTTTCATAGTTCATAACCACATATCTCATTTATACATATCTTTTGTTGTTTTCAAGATTATATTGTTCATATGCATTATTTAAAAGAATATTGTAGTTTTATTTTCTCATTTATCTTTTAGTTTTATTGTGTATAAAGAAAGAATGCTATAAGCATCTTTAATAAATTTTTAAGACACTAAAAGAATTGTCATCTTGTGACACATAAAAAAATATCACCCAAAGTAAAGAAAGCATCACTAAAAGTAAAAAATCTCTAATAATATATAAAGTATTTGAGACTATTCTATAATTAGCAAAGCATAGATTCAGCCATCCAAGGTTCTTCTGGCCCTTGAACCTACCCCAACCCCTCTTCTAGTTAGAAAAACATCTAATCAAATAACATTTGCTCGCCGCAAAATATAGTCAAAGAGTATCTGCCGTCGTATACACGGTTACCCTGATAGTATCGCTAAAAGTATAAAAGAAATGTTAAAAAAATGTAGGTAGAAGTCCAATAGGTAAAAGTATATTTGTGATGAGATAAAAAAATGTGAGTACATAGTTTTCACAATTTTGTGACACATTTCGTCTATAAAAATGTTACTAATAAATCTCAAAATTTTAAGCTTTTATTTACATTTTTAAAAAATGTATTATTAAAAGATTAATTTAATAACCTTTTCTTTTTCACTAAGGCATCTGTCATTAAATGTACATCTTGTTGTAGTGAGATGCTGATATTTAGAGCACTTGTAATGGTAACGCCTAAGTGGGTGCTAAACTTTAACATTTTCAAGTTATTGCATGTTAACCATACCGTCTATGGTGTTAACACCATAACGTGGTGTTAAACTCATTTTTTATTTTTTTTATTTTGTCCTTTAAATGAGAGGTTGTTTTTGTAAATTGTTGATAAGTTAATGTTTAACTTTGGGGATGCTACGATAGCGGGTATTTTTTTATAAGTTAAAATGAAATGTTAAAGGCGATGTGATCTTAACGCAGATCTGTATTAAAGTTTAACTTGTGTTATATAGGAAATGCTCTTCATGTTTTTTTCAAAGTAACACGTATGCAAGTTAAAAACCATTTCTTTTTACCATGTGCGTAACTAGTATAACTGCAAATAAAGGAAGTTTCTTGTACCCTACAGAAGTCAATATAGTACGTCTTTTATTATTAATATACTCGTAATAGAACTATGCAAAGACATATATATACATGCTCATACACAGCCACATATCTCACCTACAAAACACACACTAATAAACACATTTATATCACCACCAGCTACCTCACTCCTTCTTTCATTATTGACAATTGAATAATTTAATAACCTTCTCTCTTTCACTAGGGCCTCTGTCATTAAATGTACATCTTGTTGTAGTGAGATGTTGTTTACACCGTTCAAAAAAAAGAGATGTTGTTTATGTTTTATTTTCAAAGTAATACATATGCAAGTTAAAAACCATTTCTTTTTAGTTTTTACTATGTGCACAGAGTAAAGGAAGTTTTCTGTACCCCACAAAAGTCAATATAGTCTTTTATTATTTTTCATAATCACAATTTTAAGTCAGGTTTGATTAAAGTCTTTTCTTCCGACTTTGTTGTAATTATTTTTTAGTGTTATATAATACTTGATGAAAAGTATACCAATGAACATACATTTGAAACACAATCCATTCATATATTTTCATCAAGTATTATATAACACAAAAAATAATCTGATCAATCGAATCAAAAAGACTTTGAAAATCAACCTGACTTAAAATTTGATGATAAAATAGAACTATGCAAAGACATATATATACATGCTCAACCACATATCTCATCTACAAAACACACACTAATAAACACATTTATACCACCACCAGCTACCTCACTCCTTCTTTCATTATTGACCATTAATTGACTACCAGCAGTCCACCACTACTCACTGTGTATTTGTTCTTTCAGATCTCGTGAGAAGTACTAGCTAGCTCATTCGTATCATTTTGCAACCCAAACCTCGCCCTCTTTACTTCACTTTTTAGAAACATGATGTTTTCACCTGACGACTTTGCCCACCTCAAAATCCCCTTGAAGATATACTATCCGCCACCAACAACTTCGATGACAAAATGTCATTGAAGAAGCTGATTTTGGAAATGCTTACGAGGGACAGCTCTTGTGGTCCGGTGAGCTGATTGAAATCGATGCTCGGAGGTATAATAAAGACGAATGGAATGATGAAAAAAAACATTGGTTTTGGATGGAGATTTCAATGCTTTCTAGGCTAAAGCATAAAAATCTGGTTTCTCTTGTTGGGTTTTGTGACGAGAATGATGAGAAGATCATCATTATCAGGTATGAGGCGGCCAGGGGAAGTCTTGATAACTATCTAAGTGACCCGATGTTGTTGACATGGGTGCGAAGATTAGAGATTTGTGTCGGTGTTGCGCATGCACTTAGCTACATTCATTATGACAAGTCACGTGATTTTAGCATTATACATCGTGACATCGACAGTAACAAAATTCTATTAAATGATAATTTGGAACCCAAGTTATCTGAATTTAGAATTTCCATGAAGATCAAAGCATCTGAAAGGCACAATTGTTTCAATACTGATAAAGTATGGGGTACGGTTGGGTATGCAGACCCAACATGTATAGAGACCAACACTGTGAACCACAAGTCGGATATGTACTCATTTGGGATAGTAATGTTTGAGCTACTGTGTGGTAGGGAAGCAGTAATTGAAGATGACCAAGATAATAAGTACTTGGCTTCGGTGGCCGTTGCCCGTTATAGGGAGAAGAAACTCAATAAAATTATTGATTGGGATTTATGGAGTCAGATGGACTCTCGATCATTTAACAGTTTTGCGGAAATAGCATATGTTTGCTTGAATGAAGAACGATCGAACGCCCAAATATTGATGAAATTGTCACCAGACTTGAGAAAGCGTTAGAACTTCAACTGGCACATCATAGTGCGGTAAGACGGTCTTTCTCTTCCATCTTTCTATCATAATAAGTAGAGCTCTATATATATATGGGGAAAAAGCAATAAATTCACAAGGTACTTAAAAAAAACTCATTATGCCCTATCTAATTCACTTATTGGCATAATACATAACCGTTTTCATTTTATTCGGTTATTTTAACGTGGATAATACAAACCGGTTTTTTATCCGTCTTTATCTGTTTTTATCCGCACATATTAAAATGAAAACGGATAAAAATGGACGATTTGCGAAAACGGATAAAAACGGACAGAAATAACCGAATAAAATGAAAACGGTTATGTATTATGACAATAAGTGAAGTAGATAGAGCATAATGAGTTTTTTTGTAAATACTTTATGAATTTATAGCTTTTGAAACCACAATATTGTAATCAGTTTATATCCAAAATATTGTAATCAGTTTACTTCAAAATGGCACAATAAAACGACCTCTTACTCTTTTGAGAAAACAGACAAAAGCAAATCTCTTATTCTCCATGCAAACATTGCTTTTGGCAAAGGTAATAAGTCCCATCTCCTGTTAAATTCAAAATGAATTAGGACACCAAATTTTTTGGCAAAAGAATGTGAAATAAAATTACTACATAAAATATATGTATTCAAATGAAAAAAATAAGGACATACTTGCGCTTAATTTCTAGGCCTGAAACAGCCAGATTGAGCTTGGGCTGAGGAAAGAATCGAAAATGCACCTCCCTAATAACTATACTGCACTTTAACCAGTTGGCCTTAACCTGGAAATTTGATAAGTTACGAAAACCAAATATAAAACAAACATTAGTGTGATTTTACTGTCTAATGTATAATTTACAACAATTAATTGTAAATATAATAATGGACCTGCAAAACTTATAGATCTACTATATACAATTATTAATACAAGAAAAGAGGATGGTCAGTGGAAGCCACCTATATATGCATAATACCCGCCACCAACAACTTCTGTAACTCACGTTTTTTTTATTCATAAACAGATAATGTCTTCGCGCATCAACGACTTTGCTCACTTAAAAATCCCCCTTGAAAATATACTATCAGCCACCAACAACTTTGATGACAAAAAAGTTGTCTTCAGAGGTGGATATGAAAAGAGATACAATGGACAGCTCCTTTGGTTTGATGAGTTGATTTCTATTACTGCTCGGAGGTTTAATGAAGGACGCAAGGATAGAGATGAACTGTTTTGGACTGAGGTTTCGACGCTTTCTAGTCTCAAGCACCAAAATCTGGTTTCATTACTTGGCTTTTGTGATGAAAATGGTGAAAAGATCATCATAACCAGGTGTGAGATAAAGGGAAGTCTCAGCCTGCATCTAAGTGACACGATGTGGTTGACATGGGTGCAAAGATTGAAGATATCGGTCGGTCTTGCGCATGCGTTGAGCTACATTCATTATGACGAGCCACGTGATTTTAGCGTAATACATCGAGGCATCAACAGTTTCACAGTTTTATTAAATGATAGCTTTGAGCCCAAGTTATCTTGCTTTGAAAAGTCAATGAAAATTGAAGCATCTCAAAGGCACCATTCTTTCCATACTAGTAAAGTATGGAGTCAGAATGGGTATGCAGACCCAACTTATGAAAAGACTAAAAGTGTGAACCACAAGACCGACATGTACTCCTATGGGATAGTATTGTTTGAACTACTTTGTGGTAGGCAAGCAGTAGTCGCCAATGAATCTAACAAGTATTTGGCTCCAGCGGCCATTCTCCATTACAAAGAGAAAAAACTTGATGAGATCATTGATTGGGAGTTAAGGAAACAGATGGATCCGCGATCATTCAACGTTTTTGCCGAGACAGCGTATGAATGCTTGAATGAAGAACAATCTCAACGCCCAAGTATAGATGAGATTGTCACACAACTTGAAAAAGTGTTGGAACTTCAACTGGAGCATCAAAATGCGGTAAAACAGTTTTTTCTCTTCCATCTTTCTATCATAATAACTATTACTCTCTTTATTAGGTGTTCGTCAGAATCCAGATTGTTGTGTGAGTCATTATAATGGGATAACATAGTTATAACAAAAGATAATCATGGTATGTCTTTAAGTCAACCATTCATAGATGTAAACACAATTTTTCCCATTATCGTTCTATATCATGTTTGGTATGTCTCCATGTCACTCTAAAATTAAACTTAAAGCAAGGTAAATTTTGTGCTTAGAATTTAGAAAATAATGGTCGTTTTCACAAGAAAAATGAACTTTTGTTCAACAAATCATGTACCGAAAAATATGATATCGTTATAGTTGAGCAAACATTCTTTTATAGTCGTAATCATGATTCGCATGGCATGCTACAACGTTCTTTTGTAATGTCTACCATGCAACTTTTGTTGGTTTAGAGTTTAGACTATTTTACTTGAATTGGGCCTGTGATTATCTTTGGCAAGGCCCAATAGCCCATAGGTGAGTTTTTTCTGGTTTAAGCAATGTTCTAAGATCCGAAAAAACCGAACCGATTTAAAATCGAATTGAATTTATAACTGAACCTAATTTATGAAATTCAAACCGAACCGACTTAAACAATTGGTTTTTGTTTTGAGAAAACTTAAACCGAACCAAACAAAAAACCAAATTCACATAAATACATATTATCTTTTATGTATACATAAAATAAACCATTAAAACTTTTTTATAATATAAACATTTTTCAAACTTATAATATTTTTCTTCGATAGTAAACTTTTCTAAACTATATATTTCAGTATACATTGGTTAAGTTTTATAATTAAATATATTTGGTGCTAAAATATACATAATCTCTTATATAATATGTAGTAAGAGATTTTTAATAAACTCGAAAAAAAAATGTTATAGCAATTGAAATTGGACTAATGTGAGTGCACCAATTTTGCATGTGAGAAAAATGGAGTTATCCCACTGGAAAAAAAAATCAAAAGTGAAATAATTTGGATAAATTCATCAAAATTACATTTGGAATAATTTTTTTTTTTTTTTTATAAAACACATGTGTTGATTTTGTAAAAAAAGTGATAATAAAACTTTAATTATTAAATTTTAAATAAATAATATAAATTTTAAGTCATTTCTTTTAATAACTTTATAAATTTAATAAATACGTAGTTTCTACACCTTATACCCTTTTAAACTTTAGTTTTTAAGGGAAAAAACAAGATATATGTTGTTGTTATTTATACATATTATCTATAAACTTTAATTATTAAATTTTAAACATGCTATCCCAAAAACACTCTGTCGCAACGAACACAACTTTTATCCCAAACCCCATTTCTGTAACTCACGTTTTTTTTTTCAATAAACAGATAATGTCTTCACGCATCAACGACCTTGCTCACTTAAAAATCCCCCTTGAAAGTATACTATCAGCCACCAACAACTTTGATGACAAAAAAGTTGTCTTCAGAAGTGGATATGAAAAGAGATACAATGGACAGCTCCTTTGGTTTGATGAGTTGATTTCTATTACTGCTCGGAGGTTTAATGAAGGACGCAAGGATAGAGATGAACTGTTTTGGACTGAGGTTTCGGCGCTTTCTAGTCTCAAGCACCAAAATCTGGTTTCATTACTGGGCTTTTGTGATGAAAATGGTGAAAAGATCATCATAACCAGGTGTGAGATAAAGGGAAGTCTCAGCAACTTTCTAAGTGATGCTACGTTGTTGACATGGGTGCAAAGATTGAAGATATCGGTCGGACTTGCACATGCGTTGAGCTACATTCATTATGATGAGCCACGCGATTATAGTGTTATACACCGCAACATCATCAGTGGCACAGTTTTATTAAACGATGACTGGGAGCCCAAGTTATGTAGCTTTGAAGCGTCAATGAAAATTGAAGCATCTCAAAGGCACCATTCTTTCCATACTAGTAAAGTATGGAGTGTGAATGGGTATGCAGACCCAACTTATGAAAAGACTAAAAGTGTGAACCACAAGACCGACATGTACTCCTTTGGGATAGTATTGTTTGAACTACTTTGTGGTAGGAAAGCAGTAATCGCCAATGACACTAACAAGTATTTGGCTCCAACGGCCATTCTCCATTACAAAGAGAAAAAACTTGATAAAATAATTGATTGGGAGTTATGGAAACAGATGGATCCACAATCATTCAACGTTTTCGCCGAGACAGCGTATGAATGCTTGAATGAAGAACAATCTCAACGCCCAAGTATAGATGAGATTGTCACACGAATTGAAAAAGTGTTGGAACTTCAACTGGAACATCAAAATGCGGTAAAACACAGTTTTTTCTCTTCCATTTTTCTACCATAATAACTACTAGTCTATATTTATTAGGTATTCATCAAAATCTAGATTGTTGTGTGAGTCATTAGAAAGTTAGTATTTCATGAAGAAAATGGTATCTTTTTAACATATGATGAACAACATTGCTAACTGGGATAAACAACTTTTAAGATCGTAAAGAACAACAATTTCGCATGTGATGAATTGTTCATTGGACACTAAAATAATATGCATAATGGTTTGTTTTTTGTCTATAAATTTTTTCAATTAACTAGAGATTTTAGTCTCAGTTGAACCTTACTGGAATATGATTGAATACTGTTACAAACTATTAACAACGTGATGAACAAACTTTTTAGCCTTTGATGATCATATTTGGGCCATTAAAAATGTTACTTATAACTTCTTTTTAGATATGTTTAATAATGTCTTACTTACAATTAGATATAGTATCATTATGTGAATGTGTTCAAAAGATCGTTTGTTTATCATAATACATTAAAATGATTATACTTGAATAGATGGTTTCTTCATCGTTTTTTTTTTTTTTGCTTTTTCAAAAGAATTTGTTCACAAATAAAAACCATAAAACAGTAATAAATCGAGACTTATATATCCCGGTCGATACCAAATTAAAAAGAACAAAACGTTGAATTGTATGATGTAACTTTTTTTACATAGACAATTAATATATTAAAGATTTTTCAAACTACTAAAAAGTGGGGTTGAATATTTTATAATTAAATTAGATAAATAATATACAAAATACTACTGTAATATACTTTTAATTAAAATTCATATGTTGTCAACTTCTTACCTTTTAGGCTTCTTAGAAATTACAATCTTTTTTCGGATCTTAAATTCAATACTTAAATAAGATGCATACTGGAAGCTAAAAGTTTACAAAACAATAAGAGCATTAGGTGTCCGGCTAGCCGTGGCTTGCCATCAAGCACCTCGCCACCTACACAACGAGAATAAACTTCGTACATTTAAAAAAAAAAAAAATATATATATATATGTAATGCTTTAATAATTGGGGTTGGGGGTTAGTTGTAGTGTTTGTTATAATGATGTGAAGGTGATATGGCACCCGTGAGTCCCGAATGAAGAGGTATGGTTTGTTATGACACCTAATGCTCTAACAATCATAAATAAGAATTCATGACGGCATGAACACGCTGTCCCAAAACACTCCGTCATAATGCACACAACTTTTAAATTAACTCACGGTTTTTATTGATAAACAGATAATGACTTGGCGCATCCATGACCTTGCTCATTTAAAAATCCCCTTGAAAGTATACTATCAGCCACCAACAACTTTGATGAAAAAATGTTTTCGCCAGAGGTGAAATTGTAAAGGCATACACGGGAAAGCTCTTGTGTTCTGGTGAGTTGATAATTATCAGTGCTCGGAGGTTTAATAAGGATAGAGATGAAATGTTTTGGACTGAGGTTTTGATGCTTTCAAGTCTCAAGCACCAAAATCTGGTTTCATTAATTGGCTTTTGTGATGAAAATGGTGAAAAGATCATCATAACCAGGCGTGAGATAAAGGGAAGTCTCGATAACTATCTAAGTGATGCTACGTTGTTGACATGGGTGCATAGATTAAAGATATCCGTCGGTCTTGCGCATGCGTTGAGCTACATTCATCATGACGAGCCACGCGATTTTAGCGTCATACATCGAGGCATCGGCGGTTCGCGAGTTTATTAAATGATAGCTTTGAGCCCAAGTTATCGTGCTTTGAAAAGTCAATGAAAATTGAAGCATCTCAAAGGCACCATTCTTTCCATAATAGTATGGTATGGAGTACGAATGGGTATGCAGACCCAACTTATGAAAAGACTAAAAGTGTGAACCACAAGACCGACATGTACTCCTTTGGGATAGTATTGTTTGAACTACTTTGTGGTAGGCAAGCAGTAATCACCGATGAAACTAACAAGTATTTGGCTCCAGCGGCCATTCTCCGTTACAAAGAGAAAAAACTTGATAAATTAATTCATTGGGGTTTATGGAAACAGATGGATCCGCAATCATTCAATGTTTTCGCCGATGCAGCATATGAATGCTTGAATGAAGAACAATCTCAACGCCCAAGTATAGATGAGATTGTCACACGACTTGAAAAAGTGTTGGAACTTCAACTGGAACATCAAAATGCGGTAAAACAGTTTTTTCTCTTCCATCTTACTATCATAATAACTACTACTCTATATTTATTAGGTGTTCATCAAAATCTAGATTGTTGTGTGAGTCATTAGAAAGTTAGTATTTCATGAAGAAAATAGTATCTTTTTAACATTTGATTAACAACATTGCTAACTGGGATAAACAACTTTTAAGATCGTAAAGAAGAACAATTTAGTACGTGGTGAATTGTTCATTGGACACTAAAATAATATGCAAATGGTTTATTATTTGTCCATAAATCTTTTAATTAAATAAAGATTTTGGTCTCTGACGAACACTGTTATCCTTACTGGAGTATGATTGAATACTGTTACAAACTATTAACAACGTGATGAACAAACTTTTAGCCTTTGATGATCATATTTGGGCCATTAAAATGTTACTTATAACTTTTTTTAATACGTTTAATAATGTCTTACTTACAATTAGATATAGTATCATTATGTGAATGTGTTCAAAAGATCGTTTGTTTATCATAATACATTAAAATGATTATACTTTAATAGATGGTTTCTTCATGGTATTTTTTTTTTTTTGCTTTTTCAAAAAGAATTTGTTCACAAATAAAAAACAACCATACAACCGTAATAAATCGAGACTTATATATCCCGGTCGATACCAAATTAAAAAGAACAAAACATTGAATTGTATGATGAAACTTTTTTTTATATAGATAATTAACTATATTAAAGACTTTTCAAATTAAAAAAGTGGGGTTGAATATTTTATAATTAAATCTATTAAATAATATAAAAGATTACTAATTACTTTTAATTAAAATTTCATATGTTGTCAACTTCTTACTTTTTAGGCTTCTTACAAATTACAATCCTTTTATCGGCTCTTAAATTCAATATTAAAATAAGATGCATTCTGGAAGCTAAAAAATCATAAAACTATAACAATCATTAATCGGTATTTCATGACGGCATGAACATGCTATCCCAAAA